>JBBPKQ010000514.1:0-10231 GCA_038089315.1 Crocinoboletus aff. laetissimus | reverse complement strand
CTCGACCCGCGACGCCATCACGATGGCCACACGCGGGCCAGTGTGTCGGGTCCGAGTGGACTGACCATCCCGGACAACACTTGTTTGATCTCGCTGTGCACTCAAACGGTGTTGACGACGCACACAAGCTCGCACGGCTATCGAGGGCGGTTCCCATCGAATCGAAAGCCTCCAAAGCTCGGGCTCGTGTTCTCACCCGGACCGGTAGTCCACCTCGTGCGACCGGGCAAACGCTCTATCGGATCCGCTGAGAGGCTGGTCTCCTGACCCGATACGAATGTGCTCGGGAAAGATGAGATCGAAAATAGAAAGAGCACTCACCCCAGGAAGACGGTTGGAAGGGACGTGGGTATGCAAGGCAGTGGGCTGATCCTCCTTGGCTGTGTGCACGGCCGCATCGTCTCGGAATCCGTGTGCAGATGATGGAAATGGATGGCGAGAATGTGCATCATGATGGACGACATCAAAACAACAGGCGGTGTTGGAGACGCCGCGAGAGGTGACAGAATGTGTCTGCGAGGATATAGGTCCAACGTGGCCGCCACGAAGAGGTGTTAAAAACTCTATGTAAATGGGATCCGAATAGGCCGCGCAACGTTGCAGCAACGTCCTGACCGAACAGTGGCACGATTGGATGCTACCGTTGGTGCGCCGGGATGCTCCTTGGGGGGGTCAAACCGTACGAGGAGAGGCAGTCTGTGCCAGTTTGTGTTCGTCGGGTTCAAGTCGGGTTGATCTCCATCGTTTTGACTTCACCGCCTCATCAGCATCAAGCTCTTGGCGCGGACCAGAACGTGCCACACCATCTTTTCAGTCCTTGGCAGTCTCTCATCGTCGCACCACGTCCGCTGTGTCGAGGCTACGCTGATCGATCTCTCTCAGTGGTGCTCGCGTTCAACGTGGTCCCGACTCTTTCAGCGCATCCCCCGTCTCTGCGGCAGTGTCTGGTCAGGTGACCCCAGAGATCCGGGCACCAAACACGACGCCGGTAGCCGCATCGTCGTCTTCACTGGCAGCGTGCTCACACGTCCGTCCACACGTCCGTCAAACTTTCAAACGTCTGTCACGCCCCCCCACGATGGATGTTAGGATGTTGCTGAGACCGGACTAAAGCAGGGGAAGAGAGAACAACTTGAATTCACTCATCGACTGTTTCGACCCTGTGGCTCATCACTGCATGCATCATGTTTGATCGTAGCGATACACGACGGATGATTACGGTATGGATTGTAAAACGCGATCTGGCGGGGTTCTGAGACTGTTTTCTGGTCAGACGGCGGTGTTTTGGGTGTGTCCGCAGCAGGGGAATATGCAGCCAGGACGAAGGTAAGCGTCTCTGGAAGTGGACTGTCTGAATGGTGGATCAATGGAGCCGGAGTGGTGAGGAGGGCGATCGCGCTGCAACAAGACACTCGAACGGGAGAAAGGAGATCGCACAAGATGGTCGGGGTCGGACATCATATAGGCAAAGGAACGGGGAAGACGGGAGAAGTGATGGGACACGGCCCGCTTTCATTAAGGCGCCGAGTGACATCAATTCGCGTGTGCGACGAAGCAGTGCGCGGTCCTTAATGGAAGCGTTCAATACTGGGCAGGGGATGACAGGCAGTGCTATCGAGTGTTGCGATCAAGTAACGGGAACAGACTCGTTGACCCGTAAATTTTCTGCGGAGTGGTTACACGGCTCGTCGTGGACGTTGCGGCAGAGAGGAGCGCGTGCGATCGAGGGAAGGGTGGCAGCGGCGAACTTTGCTCGATCAGAGTGGCGTACTATGGAGCCAGGCAGATTACGACGCTGATGGTGGCAGGAAACAGTTTCGCGGGTACATGGTCGAGGTGTCAATGGGATGGCAATTTGACTGACACGGGATGATCTCGAGCGTAGCGGTCTGCGTCAGCCGGCGATGACTGAGACGGGGTTAATTACGCGGGGGGGGCGGGAAAGCTGACCGCGGGCGAGATGCCCTGATCGTAGGGCTGATTTATGAAGCCGAGTACGTGAAGGAAGCACATGCAAGACCGCGGCAAGCGAAGAGGAGGCGAGCGCAAGGACGAGATGGTCGTACGGGCGCTGAGATGTGGCGGGTATCCCGGGCGTGTGATTGGATACCGAGGACAGAAAAGAATGGCTGGTCGGTAAGAGCCGTGATGAGATGGCAGGAGGAAGAGATGGCCATGTCGTGGTGTGAGCCAAATAACGGCATGTGCACGGGGTCTGGGTTGGCTGCAGGAGGGGGCGAGAGAGCAGAATGCGAAAGGGAACGGCAAACGGAGGGAGGAAGGGGCGGACGGGGATGGGGAGGGTGTGGAAAGGAAAGAGACCCCATCGGATGGGTGGAGGGGACTGGCACTCGCTCTCTTCTGTCGGAGAGCGTGTGGCGGAGGTTAAAAAGCCAAGGCACTCCAATTGGCAGATCAGTTCTCACCCGACCTTTCTCCTCCTTCTCCTCCTCCTCCTCCTCCTCCTCCCCCCCCCTTGCGCGCTTCGCTTCCCCCTCCCCGACATCGATCGATATCCATCCACTTCGACACTCCTTCCCCCCTCCCCTCTCCAATGGCCCTCCTCCAGTCTGATCCCCTTTATCCAGACTTAGATTACCATCCCACAAGTCCCTCGAACAAACCCACCAATATCGGCACCAACTCCCCCTTCGACACGTATGAATTCAGCCATCTCCAGTCCCCACCCTTCCCCCACACCCCCTCATACAATGGCTCCTACCAGAACTCCCCCTACTCCGGCCACTCCGAGCTCAGCTACGACCCAGACGGCCCTGAGAGCTTTGCCCTCCTTGGTGACAGTCTCGATGGCCTTGCCGCCCGCGAAGACTATGACCCCTCCGAATATGACTACCCACGTTCCTCCGGCCTCCTCGTCTTTGACGGCGAGTTCATAACCGACCTCGATCAGGGCGGCGCTCACGTATCCGTGTCTGTCGCGCCAGCTCCGATTGACCAGCATTCTCCTCGTTCACATGACCACAGCTCCCCCTCCAGCAATGGCGAGGGCCGCTGTCGTAGTCGCGCTTCTTCCGTCTCTTCCAACCCCCCCATCCTCTCCCATTCCTCCCCCCACCTCGACGTCGCCCACAACTTTGAAAACCTGCGCTTCGAGTCCCCTAACTGGCGCCTTCATCAGCTCCCAGGCGAAAGAACGTTGTCTCCCCCAAGGAAAGCCCAGTCCCCACCGCAGCTTCTCATTCCAGATAGCAGCCCTGGATTATTTTCTCAGGAAGCGCCCATGATCAATGCTCCAGATGGCGATGGCGGTTTCGTCTCGAGCGGACCCCAGCTTCACATCGTCCCCGCTACCCCCGTGAGTGGTGGCGGAGCGGCTTCACAAGCCGTTCCTTTCCAATCTACCCTGGAAACACTCCATCAAGGCAAGTTCATTGATATCATCACGTTTATTTCGGGAACTCTATTCTTACCTTTTTTGGTCTTGCTGCGTTTTACCGCCGTAACAGGCTCATCGCAAAACGGGCCACAGCAACAAGCGACAACACCCCCATGGGATCAACAACAAATTCAACAAACCGAGGTCTCCCAGTCGCTCGGGGTTCCACAGTTCCATGATCAGGCCGTACAGCCTTTCTCCCACAGCCACACTTCTCATAGGGGGCTGTCCACTTTTGCTCCCCAAGTTCATTCCGATGGTACAAATACCAACTACCTCTTTCCAAACATCCCACCTCGCACGCGCAGCAAGTCTGATACCGCTTCCTCGCTGCGTCCTCAGCTCTGGAATCCCTCTCTTATGACTCAAGACCAGCTTAACGCCCTTGAAGGTTCTGCTCTCGACGACACCGCTCCTGCCCTCACCCTCGGCGAACTCCCTCCCCCACAACAACAGCAGCTCTCATCCAACGTCCCCGCCTCCCAGCCATCCTTTGCCAACGTCCCTCGGTTCAACTTTAACCCCGCCTCAGCTAACAATATGTCAGCCTACCTCACCCCCGGTGACCCTAGTGCTGCTAATCTTCGTCGTGTCAAGTCTGATAGCGGTCGTCCAGGCCATAATCGCCTGTCCCGCTCAGAGGATATGACCTCTTCCCTCGTCTTTCCCCCTTCATCTCAACAGGAATTCATCAATCGCCAGTTCCTGTACCCCCAGGAGACAGTGCCTTCCATTCGGGGCCACTCTCGCAGAGCCTCCTCTGGCTCACGTGGTGGTGGCGATGGGACATGGAGCGCGTTGTCCTCCAACCGCCCCAGTCCGTACCCCAGCCCGTCCGCGAGTCCGCGTATCCGTTACGATGACCTTCCCAACGTTCCACTCACCAGCAGAGGACCGTCGATGCTCCGCCCGGACCCTCCTCAGGTCAACGGTGGTGCTATCGTCACCGTCTCCAAGCAGACGGTGACAAGCGAACGCACGGCTGGCGCAAGCCATCGTCGCCGGAAGCAAGATGCCAACTTTTTGTGCCCTGTGCCAGGCTGTGGCAGTACGTTCACGAGGAGTTTCAACTTGAAGGGTCCGTTGTTCAACTTGAACGTGTTGGTTTACCCCATATACTTACCGACGTATTAGGTCATATGAGGTCTCACAACGAAGAGCGTCCCTTCCAGTGCAAGTGGCCCGGCTGTGGCAAGGGCTTTGCGCGACAGCACGACTGCAAACGCCATGAACAGTTGCATTCTAATTACCGTCCGTTCACTTGCGATGGGTGCAACAAGACGTTTGCTCGCATGGACGCTCTGAACCGACATTGTGAGTATCATTGCTCGATCGATGGCAAGGACTCATCGCCGATCTCTACGCAGTACGGTCTGAAGGGGGTGCCGAGTGCCAGCGCATTTTAGATGCTGCCAAGGATTCGGAAAGGTTGCCGGTCACCAAGACTGAAGAGAAAGGATGGCCGGGTATGAGTGTCATGGTGTAAACCTGATCGCATTGATCCGTCCCTTTTTTTTTTTTTTCTTCTTTTTTTTGCCGCAAGTCACCCTCGATGCCCATATAATCTGATGCGCACCAATATAACCTTACCACTGTATCCTCAACTTCATTTAGTACCGATTACCATACACACGGGGCCCCTTGTGGTTGCTGCTTTCATCTTGTTTTCGCTTCGTCTTCGCCTATTCCCACCACATCTCACCACCTATCATTTATACTGATATGGATTGCACGATCCACCATCTGGTACCCCTTTCGTATATTCTCTCGCTTCTGCGCCGCTATCCTCGTTTTTATTATCTGTTGCTCCCTTTTCTTTCTCACTAGCTATAACTCAGAATTCTTGTAGCGTAGCAGTCATCGTAGATACTGGTCAGCGACATATTTATGCAATGGGAACTGAAAGACTTGGAAAAGTTTATTGCCTGACGTGGTCTGCGGGTGGCGGGTGGCGTGCGGCATCGGCCTGACCTCGAGGCATGCACGAGGACCTCGGTTTACATTATTATTAGCCGGGGTGACCTGAAGGAGGAAAGTTGACAGCACCGTCGATACTCACGGACAATGAATGAGAATGAATTGGCAAGGGGAGGAGGAGGAGGCCAACCCGATCTAATCTACACTGTTCCCGCTTCGATCGGGGAAAGAGGAGGAGGGGGGCGATATAGCGAATCGTTCGGGTGCGGTCCCAGGTACAAGGGGGGGAGTAGGACGGACATGCGCGACGAACGGGCAACGAGCGTGCTCAGAGCTTGGACCACGCCCATTCACGGGTTGCGGTTCGGATCGACTTTGGAAACGGGTGACCCGGTCGTCGGTTCGGTCGTGCCTTGGGCCTGGGTGCGTATGTAATGAGTAATGAGCAACACACACACATACATGTACAGCCCCGCCCCCCCTCCTTCGCGTTCGCGTTCGTCCGGCGTGCCACTGATCATGTACGCAGAGTACGGTGCTGCCACGGTCGACCCCAGCCCGCTTGGAGAGAACGCGGTCTGGCCGGGGACTCGGGCTGGGGCGTCCACGTACGCGTTTCATCGCCGCCGCGCGCGCTCGTCGATTCGACGGAGGTGCGTGTTATCGGCGATCATGGGCCATCATGACAGGTATCAATATAACTTGACATGTATCATGTCTGTCATGTATCAGATATAATCGTGTGTATCCTGGGCCTGAGGCCCTTTCAAGCCTTCCTGTCGACATCTTCGTGGAAATGGAAAAAAGGCGAGTGGTATTGTCAACCTGTCCGTTTTGGGAAACCGGAGGCGGTGTCCATAAACTCCCCGACGCGCAACTTTGGGTTTCGAGCACCGCCTCTCTCTCTCGGGACTTGTGTGCCTTTTTTTTCTTTTTCTACTTCTTCTTCTTCTTCGTCGTCGTTGTGGACGGTTCACCGAGTCAGATCCGGTGAGAGATGTGTCGAGGATGGCCGGGTCCAAATACCATCTCCCCCTCGTTTTTCTGGAACCTCGAGACTCGGAAATATGTGCTCGACTGAGTCTGGAGCGGCGCCGTAGGTGTGTGGCCCGGAGGGTGCTCGTTCAAACGGAGGCACCGACGCTCATTCACGCATGACTTGAGTAGCCGACGGCAAAACGCATCGTCTTCCTCACTTCTCGGCCAATGAATCAGTCCAAGTAGGTTTGCGGGGCTCGAGGAAGCACATACGTATATGGGTACCGGTCATACGTGACGCACACGACGCCGCCATGAAATAAGTTACTTCTTCCTGCTCTCGCGACGCTTGCGGGTGATCCTTTTGTCCATGCTTTTGAACTTGAAACACAACTTGGCATCATCCGTTGCCGTCATGCTGGGCTAATCGATAACCGGTTACCGGAGTGACAAAGAAACGGGTACGTACTAATACCAATCCTTTGACAGTCGACTCCACCTCGCGTTCTGACGAGCCGTTCGGTATGCTGCATACCTGCCAGCACATCGCGCCAATCGCTGATCGGGCCGGGAGTGCGCCATAAATGATGAAGGGCACCCCGACACACGGCACTGTGGAGGTGGAAACCCTGGCTGGCATCGGGGCTGTATCACCATCTTCAGCATGTCCGCCCTCGTGACTCATTTCTGCAGGCAAGTTGGCACCATCATTCGCGATCAAACAAGCCGTAAAGACGGGGTCCCACCTTTTTACAATCGACGACAGCCGGGAAATGACACATGGAGTGCCCGCCAGATATGCTCGTTGCGGGCTCCAATCCGTTGGTCACTTGACAGTACTTGTCTACTCTGAACGCCGATATACCGCCGTCCGTGTCATCTGATCCCCTCTTTCCCAATCGAGCGTGCAATCTCCGAGAACCATGGTGCCCGCGATCCGTGTGACAGTGTCTTCAAATCATTGGCTCGCTTTCTCTGGTGTCGAGTGGCCCGGGCCAGCTCATCGACATGGATACGCTGCGGGGGACCCATGATGGCCGCACCGCAGTGACGCCGTGGCGAGAACCAGGGCCGCAGCCACAGACCGGTTTCGGTATGATTCAGCATGGATCTCTTGTCGTAGGAGACATAGTTGCTGTACCTGCCCTTGTTCTTGTCCGTGCGCCGGTAAGTGGAGCTCGATGGGACGTGGATGGGATGATGACGATCAACATCCGAACTTCGGATGGCGATACGGCTTCAGTTTGACTTGGCGTGGGTTCTCGGATCGGAGTCATATACGCCGCTGGCTCGTTCGTTGTGATTGACGCGCGCCTGTATGGCATCCCTGGAGGTTGGACGTTGAATACCGGGGGGGGGGGGGCAGGATGCACGTGTGTTCGCCACAGAGGCGGTGAAACATGGAGCAGACCCTCGGGGGAAAACGTTACGACCAGAAGTCCAATTAAACAACCTGATGCAGTCAAAGCCGTCGGAAGCAAAACAACAACGACGTTGTCGCCGATGATGCGTAGTCTGGTTGACTGGGTTGGCTGTGTCGCCGCCGCATCAGTGGCATACATCATACCTGCGCCGATCAAAAAAGCTTCTGGTGGCGGAACGACGTGGATGGTATGATACCCGGGAGCATCCTAAAATCTAGGTATTACGCCTTACGCAAATCATGTCTCCACGTACACCGTTCATGCCCGGTCAGGGGGGGGGAACAAAGACGCTCGACGTTGACCGATAGCGATGAGCGTGGCAGCCTCGGGTTACAGGGCGGTAGCGATCGTCGGGGTACCTAGAAGGGCTTGTAATTCAGGACCTGTGGCGGATGCCAGCGGTGGATACGGAAAAGGCCGAACGGGCCGTGGCTGGCTCGGCCAATTCAGTCGGTCGGTCTCACGGAAGTTGCGATGCTGCGATGCCTGGGGGTTTACTTGATTGGCCGTCTCAAACTTTGTTCAACGGAAGGACAATGCACGAATTAAATCAATCGGCGGTCTTGGAGAGGGTCATTGGTAGTTCTTTTCCTTTCCCTCGTCGACGGGGGTGCGTACGGTGTCGCGATGAAAAACTCAGAGGGGGGTTCGATGACACTGCCAGATGCTCGAGTGGGACTAGCCTTCATGAACTTGTGGGTAGATGATCGATCGCTCGGGTATGAAAATCATCGTCCCCGATTGTCAATGCTATTCGGTCATTGATCAATCCAAGAGAAACCAGTTACACATCCATCAAGGAAAACGAAGATGAAACAGTCAAAAAGACGTACATGAGCACAGGACAAATTTATTTGTTCTCATACCACCAAATCTTGCCTGCGCATTCACGTATTCTGTGTAAAGTCTTTTTGTTTCAGGTAGCCACTCCAGGTGTCCGAGGTTCCAAACATCAGCGTCCGAACATGGCTATATCAATGCCAGCAGTCTAGACACGCAGGTGGGCTAGTTGGCTAAGGCTGTTGTGCAAGGTAGGAAATCAAAGCCATGTTATTTGCGCTTACTACTCTGATATCCACCGCTGCGGTCGATATCGCACAAAACAATTTTGAGATCCTTCGACGCCCTAAATCTGGTCGAAAGTGAGAATCTGCGATATTCGCGGTCCCGCCAACTTGGCTCCACCTTTAAAATAGATGGGTATCGGTATCACCTTGCCCAAGAGAGGTCGTTGGTGGTAGCACTGCGCTGCACTGGTCCTCTGCCAGCGGCCTAGTGTCCATTCGTCCAAGCTACGCGACGGATCAGATTGGATTTGATGTTAGGCTGTGAGCAAGGAATTCGGATGGACTGACACCCTCTCCATCACTTCCCCCATCGGGCATTGTGATAAACATTCTTTTCGCCCGCGTCGATCAACCGACTGCTCTAAACGATCCTACGGGGTCTGTTAACCTTGCTGAAGATTGCGCCTTTGTTTGAAGCAACACGAATGATTTTTCCCTCTACCCAGAAAAGCGTGCATCGGCAGCAATGTCTCGAGTGCGCGAGGCCTTCAGATCAGAGGGGGTGCACAATTCCTTGTGTATCTTCCCCAAGAAAGAGCATGTAAGATGCGGAGATGATGGGAAATACACACCGCTCGAAGGACTTTCAATGGCTTTGATTCATCCACGTGTATCAGAAGAGGATGTCACGATGCTCTCCAAATCACTGTTGAATTTGTGACTTATGCAGGCCTATTCTCTGGATCCTGAGCGTAGCCATGTCAAGATCGATCGCATATCCTCGTTTTCCTCCAGGGCGTTGGATGAACAGAACATTATACTAATGTTGTGGTGTAGAATACCAATCTTTGCGAGATATCCGTGACCTTATACTCCATGAGCGAGACACGCACAGTGAATGAACGAAACACACCGTGCGATGCACCGCGAATCCCTCCAACAAAGTCACGAACACCCCAGAAATATTCACTGGCCGTTTCAAGAGCCCCCCTGACTGCTTCCTAAGCCTCCGCTCCTCATGCCTTTAAAGGTCCCAGATCAACCTCCGGCGCGCTAATCGAGCGCAGGAAGTGCAACAGACATACTGATGTGCACGTTTCCAGAGCGAGAAGACACGATTCAGTGACGTCGAGCACGCAAAACAATGCGGACGAGTGGAGCTGGGTGTGAACAGTATTCCGATGCATGCGCAATTATACACCATGACGGATACAAGTATCCGGTTCACGTGCCAATCCTTTCTCGCCTGTTCTGCGTCATACAGTGATCAACCTGGTCATAACTCTTATCGGATGTGGACGAACTGGTAACGCCCGACCCGGGATCAGATAGTTGGGATCTGCCGTCTGCGTGAGATCCAAAAACTGGTCGGATGAGCCAACTTTTATTCCTCGACTTGGCAGATGATATGGCGCTGCTTTCGAGACATGAAGCGATGGCGGGTCCTGTGTTAGTGGATTTTGGATCGGTTACCCTGCAAGCAACCTCTCTCCTTCCGAGCACCCCAC
>JBBPKQ010000512.1:0-10232 GCA_038089315.1 Crocinoboletus aff. laetissimus | reverse complement strand
ATGAAAGAAGGAGACGAATGGAAGGCGGCCTTTGTCACTCACCGAGGGTCGTACGAACCGTTAGTCATGTACTTCGGACAATGCAACTCCCCCGCTACGTTTCAACATATGATGAACGACATATTTGCAGATATGAACTGCTGCGTCATCGTATACATCGACGACATCTTAATCTTTACGAAAACGGATGACGAACAGGAACACGATCGCATAGTCCAGGAGGTGCTAAAGCGATTAAAAGAGAACGATCTATTCCTTAAACCAGAAAAATGCACGTTTAAGGTCGACAGAGTCGAGATGCTCGGAATGATAGTAACCCCCGAGGGAATCGAGATGGAAAAAGGCAAAGTGCAGGCCATGCTAGACTGGCCAGCCCCCACCAACATAAAAGGGGTTAGAGCTTTCTTAGGCTTAGCCAATTTCTATCGTTGCTTCATCAAGGACTTCTCCATAGACGCACGACCAATGAACGATCTCCTGAAAAAGGATAACAAATGGGAATGGACGGATCAACAACAATCCTCCTTCGATAGGCTTAAGGCGCACTTCACTACCGCACCAGTGCTGGCCTACCCAGAAGACGAAGCGCAATACAGAATAGAATGCGACGCTTCCGACTTCGCAACAGGAGCGGTATTATCATTAGAGAAGGACGGGAAATGGCACCCCGTGGCGTTCTCCTCACACAGCATGACGCCCGAGCAACATAACTATACGATTGCCGACAAGGAAATGCTCACGATTATGCAAGCGTTAGAACAATGGCGCCATTACTTAGAGGGCAACCCAAAAACCTTTGAAATCTGGACGGACCACGCAAATCTCCAGTATTTCATGAAAGGCCAAGATCTGAACCGAAGACAAGCACGATGGGCGCAATATTTAACGCGCTTCGATTACGTGTTAGTTAAGAAGCCAGGAGCTTCTATGGGAAAGGCGGATGCGCTCAGCCGACGCGAAGATCACGCGATCGGCATTGACCTAGACAACAAGGGCGTAATGATGATCCCCAAGGATCGGGTTAGATCTCTGATCCATGTGACCGGCGTGGAAGAGGCTCTCTTGCAGCGGATAAGGGAAGCCACACAGGACTCTAGCGAGCTCGCACGGAAAACAGATGAAGCAGGACTCATCTATCAAAATACTAAAATATACGTCCCTGATGCCGACAACCTTCGGCAAGATATCATTAATCTATACCACGATTCCACGGTAGCCGGACACGGAGGCACCGAAAAGACGCTCGAGTTAATCTCGCGTTACTACACGTGGGAAGGAGCACGCAATCAGATTCGCGAATACTGCTCAAAATGCGAAAGATGCGCGCGCATGAAGCCGGCAAACGTCGCCCCTGCTGGGAAGCTAAAGCCTAACCCAGTACCCAAAGGTCCCTGGCAGGACATAACCGCCGATTTTATCACGGATCTCCCCGAGAGTAACGGCTTCACAAGCATCCTCGTGATAGTAGACCGTTTCTCCAAAGAAGTCGTATTTATCCCCACGACAAAGGACATTACGGCCCTGGGAACAGCCAAATTATATAGAGATAACGTATGGAAAACCCATGGACTCCCACGCTCCCTCATCTCTGATCGAGGTCCGCAGTTCGCATCGCAGGTCATGCGAGATCTCTCCAAGATGCTAAAAATAGAGCTAAAGATGTCCACGGCATTCCACCCGCAAACAGACGGGCAGACAGAACGGGTCAATCGAGACCTACAGCAATATTTAAGATTGTTCACCGCAGAAAAGCAAAGCGAGTGGACTGAATGGCTAGCGCTGGCGCAGTTTAATTACAACAATAGAGTTCATTCGGCAACCAGCAAAGCGCCATTCCAGGTTATCCGAACCTACGAACCCCGCATGGGTATCGAGCCCACAAACTCGAAGGCAGTAGCAGCCGAGGAATTCACTACAGACTTCGCTCAAACGTTAGAGCAAGTAAAAGGAAATCTTACCAAAGCACAAGAGCGAATGAAAGCTCAGGGCGACAAAAAGAGATCTGAAGCCCCTATTTATTGACCCGATGACAAGGTTTGGTTATCAACAGAAAACCTTAATCTTAGAGGGAAGAACTCTAAATTATCCGAAAGGTGGCTAGGCCCCTATCAGGTTAAACGGAAGGTCGGCGAGAATGTGGTTGAGTTACAGCTCCCCTCCTCAATGAGAATCCATCCTGTTGTTAATATCTCACAGGTAAAACCGTATAAAGAAAGGCTTGCTGGGCAACCTATTTATAAACCCGGCCCGGTTATTGTGTCCGAAGAAGGCCACGAAGAATACGAGGTCGAAGAAGTAGTAGATTCGCGCCTGAAAGATTCACGGCTCAAATACCTAGTCCACTGGAAAGGATACCAGGAGGAAGATAGGACTTGGGAACCCGAAGGGAACTTGAAGTTAGCAAAGGACGCTATACGAGACTTCTACAAGAAAAAGCCAAATGCACCTAAACGATTGCGAATGGTTCAAATGGACTTCCACACGTTATTTAAAGCGTATGAAAACTACACAACTACTAAACCACTCTGGAATCGCCTGGAAGTCGATTTCTAGAAGGGGGGTAGTGTTACAGACGCTATCTTTTCACACCGTTTTCCCACACTTTTCAACGTCATGTGACCGTGAGACGATTAGTCATCAAACCATGTGACCAACATCACGTGACCCTGGGAAACTATTTCCTTTTTTGTATAGAACATTCTGGAATGTTCCTGGATCTTTCCGGAACACGTTTATTTAATCTCCGATAGTCCAGAACGTTCTAGGCCATGACATCATGATGACATAGTACTTAGTAAGCTACAGTGCACAGACCAAGTAGTAAACATGTACAAACATCATGTACAGTATATAAACCCTTGAACGAACGCCCCAAAGACTCTAGTCTAGTCTTTGAGGCTTGTTCCCATAGTTCATCTAGTCTCTATTAAGTCGACGTTGAGTGAAGTAGTTGCCAGGGTCATTATTTGATTCTGGGTAGCACTTCACCAATGCCCTTAGTTGACGCAAAGATCACGCGATCAGAATTGATCAAGATAACAAGGGCATTGTCTTACTACCAAAAGATTGGGTCAGGAACCTGGTCAGAGTTACAGGCATGGAAGAGGCAATCCTACAGAGGATAAAGGACACCGTTAAGGACTCTACCGAGCTCGAATCGGAATTAAACGAGGACGGCCTCATATATAAAAACAAAAACATATTTGTCCCAAACGTCAACTCTCTACGACTAGATGTTATTAACTTATACCATGATTCCACAGTCGCCGGACACGGGGGTGCCGAGAAAACCCTGGAGTTCATCTCCCGTTACTACACATGGGAAGGATCTACGGAGCAGATAAAAGATTACTGCTCTAGGTGCGAAAGATGCGCCTGAATGAAACCAACCAATGTGGCACTGGCAGAAGAACTCCGTCTCCTCCCTATACCCGAAGGACCCTGGAAAAACGTTTCGGCAGACTTCATAACGGACTTGCCCGAGAGCAACGGGTTTATATCTATTTTAGTGGTCGTAGATCAATTCTCTAAACAGGCGGTCTTTATTCCGACCACAAAGAACATTACATCTCTAGGAACAGCTAAGCTATATCAAGATAATGTATGGAAGCATCATGGAATTCCTCTCTCAATTGTCTCAAATCAAGGTCCTCAGTTCGCGTCACAGGTGATGCGAGACCTCTCTAAGATGCTTTAGATTGAGTTGAAGCTATCTACAGCTTTCCATCCACAAACCAATGGACAAACAGAACACGTCAATCGCGATCTTCAGCAATATTTAAGACTCTTCACTGCAGAGAAGCAGAACAAATGGTCCGAGTGGTTAGCACTGGCACAATTCTCATATAATAACCAAACACATTTGGCCACGGGTAGAGCACCCTTTCAAATAACGCTCACATACGAACCCCACATGGGAATAGAACCCATCGCAACCAAGGCACTGGCAGCCCAACAATTTGCCAATGACTTTGCTTCAACCCTGGAGCAAACAAAGGACAATCTCGCTAAAGCTCAAGCACGAATGAAAGTGCAGGGAGATAAGAAGTGATCGAAAGCCCCTATTTATACACCCAATGACAAGGTTTGGCTCTCAACGGAGAATCTTAATCTTAGAGGGTCTACACATAAATTATCCGAAAAGTGGCTGGGCCCTTATCAGGTGGTTAAAATGATCAGAGATAATGTGGTAGAGCTTCGGCTCCCCAAATCAATGAGAATCCACCCCATAGTTAATATATCATGGGTAAAACCATACAAAGAACGCCTTCCAGGCCAAGTAACTTATAAACCATCTCACGCCCTCGTCACCGAAGAAGGTTTTGAGGAATATGAAATGGAATACATAGCAGATTCGAGGCTTAAAGGATCAAAGCTCGAGTATCTCATTCAGTGGAAAGGATACCCTGAAGAAGAGAGAACTTGGAAACTGTAACGAACCCTCGCATTCGTCACCCAATTTTCGTATCACGTGACTGTGGGAAGAGGCTTACATAAGTCACATGACTCCCTGCACGTGATCGTGGGAAACCTCACGTGACTTGTCACGTGACCGTGGATACTTATTCCCTATTCAGGATGGAATGTTCTGGAATATTCTATTATATACCTACTCACTCTAGACTGGTCTAGACTATGACGTCATAGCTACATCATAGATTACTAAGGTCACTCGCACGGACCAAGTACCTAACATGTACAAACAAGTAGTAGGTATATAAACCCGAATGTCAACACCCAAAGACTCCAGTCAAGTCTTTGTGGCATTTGCCCTAAGTCTCACTTCTTGATTCTAATTCCAGTCTCTCTAGTGGAGTAGTAGCCAAGTGTCTTTTTGAGACCTAGGTTGTGCTTCATAAGACTTGACTATCTTAAAACCTCCTTACTACTCCTCCTACATCTTCATACACGGCCCCTAGCGTTAAAGGGAACATATAGCCGGACCCCAGGCTCAAGGGGACTACGATACCTTTTACCTTACCCTTTTTACGTATCCCCAGCCCTACAGCCGGAAGGGATTGTCCTATAGGGACAAGCGCCAAGTGGGGACCTTGCGCGGTCTTAATTGGGGTAACGTCCTTCCACAAACCAACCCTTCCTCTTCTTTGGCCTACGGGTCTGACGCTCGTGTCGTCAACTTCCTACGTACACTACTATACGATTTGGTAGTGGGGAAAGGCTTTTGACCCCATACCTCTGGATTTGAGTCACAATCTCAGGTGTAAAAACCTTGCAGAGTTGGGTCCAGAAAAAGAATCACCCAAAATACGTACAAAGGATGTTCCACTGGCCTGAGTACTACCTCTACCGGGCCCGATATGAAACTACTATTCACTCCACTCCGGAGACAATTGGAGAAGCACTCAAAGACCTACTCGACGAATCCCACGAGATAGGCACTTACAAAACACTCAACCTGGAATATGTGAAAGAAGCAAGCGTAGATCCAAACGATTTCCCTCCTGCCCCATTTAAGCAGGAACACGTAACACCAGTCCTCACATGGGACGACATACCCCCAAGAGAATCTATTACGCCCCCTCCCCAAGTCCGAGATATACGAATCGGAACAATCGACCCTTTTTGGAATCAAGGAACCCGTGAGGTCTACGGGATAGACAACCAAACTGGAGAATTGGAGACCGAGCCCCGGAAATTATGAATCCGAGAGCTCATCAGAAAACCAACCAGAACACCAGTCACAATCTCCCAACCCAACGGACCTCTTCGATGACCCTCAACCCGTATATGCCGACGCCCCCATAAATCCACCACCTTGCGCCGCAACCCCACAGATGGCACAACAAATCGAAGAACTGCTGGCTCAAATGCAAGAGCTCTAGCAAGAACTAGAAACACTAAAAGGGGAACGAGTCGAAACTAAGGTTTCAAAGAAAGTCGAACTTGCCCATGACCCTGGCATGTTCAATGGATCCTATGAAACATTTGGGATCTGGTGGGTCAAAATGAGGACCTATATAGAGGTCAACAAGGAAACTTTCTATATCAGGAAAGACAAGGCAATCGCAGTGCTCTCCCGCGTAGGTACAAAAGAGGGCAAGGACAAGAATGGAGTGGGAGAATGGGCCTGCTATCATTTAGATCAAATCTTGGATTCGGCAATGCTAGATTGTCCCGAATATGAAACGCTCGGGGAAATGATTAAAGGACGTTTCCAACCCGGCAATCAAAGGGACATTGCCATGACAAAATTGACAAACCTAAAGCAAGGACCCTGTCAGTGAATCGAAGACTTCCTGACACAATGGCAAGCTCTTTACCTAAGGAGCGAATGCAACAACCACATGGGGGTCTTTTTATTAGAAAATAATGTCAAATCCGAGATAATGAAACCCATATACGAAAGCAATCGACGAGGATGGACAGTCAACAAATACCTCGTCACGATTAAAGAACAAGGAAACCTTATGGAAGCTTTCGCCATGAGGAACAACCAGGGGCGCACCTGGACGTCAAACAACGCACAAAGGGGCCAATCCAGCTGCGATCCAAATGCAATGGATATAGATACGATTAGCACTCGCAAACAAAAGTGCTTTAATTGTGGCCAAGAAGGTCACATGGTTCGGGAATGCCCGAAACCCAAAAATACTTGCTCCGAATGTGGGTTCCTGGGGGGTAGCCACAAGCCCTCCTGCTCCCGCAAAGGAAAAGGAAAACAAGCGCGGTCCGTCGCCACGGACAACAAGGAGGCTGAAAAGCCAAAGGACAACCCGAGAAAAGAGGACTCCCAGGTTAAGGTATTACACGGTATGGACTTTGACGCTATGAGAGCGTACTTCAAGGACTTCGAGTCTTTAAACGGGTAGACCGTTCCTCCGATCTGGGTGGACGAACGGACTACAAACAAAAAAATAGTATAACAGAAAAAGACAAAAATATCTCTTCTACATTTTGTAATAGGTACTCATATTTAGATGTCGAATATGGTGAAGAAGAACACGAGTTCTTCAACACCCAAGATAGGACAATTTACGATAGTTCGGACTACATAACCAAGACCGGGCCTCAGGAAACTGAGCTTGCTGCACGGGAATGCAGGCTTCATTCGGTCAAAAAGAAAAATAAAAAAATAGACACTCCTACGATAAATTATTTACAAACCCCAGAACGGCTCCTTGTCAGGTCTGTAAACCTAAAACGGGAATTATCACTCATCATCAAGGTGGCTCCAAGCACAGCCAAACACAAGATGATTACCGTTAGCACACTCCTTGACAGCGGAGCAAATGGAACCTTCCTAGATAGGAAGTACGCTCAATTCCACAAAATATCCCTAAAACCCATAGTGCAACCCATTACGGTCTACAATGTAGATGGGACAGAAAACTCGGCCGGAGAAATTACACATACCGCCGAAATAGCCGTGGATTATATGGGACACAGAGAAGTGGTTAGAGCGGACATAACGGACCTAGGTCCAAATTCGATCATCCTGGAATATACGTGGCTAGAGAAGCACAACCCGGAAATTGACTGGCAAACAGGATCAGTCAAATTCACGAGATGTCCATGTTCATGTTACCTATTACAGGACAGATCTGTATTCCTGAGAACCTTAGAAGAAAAGGAACTCAATGACATGCCGTACGTCTATCAGACCCTGAAACGCTTAACAAGGACGGTAGAAAAGAAGGAATTAATGGTGGAAGAAATGGCACCTGAAGCCTATCATGAGTATCTAGACGTCTTCTCCAAGAAAGCATCCGAGAGAATGCCTGAAAGGAAACCCTGGGATCATGCCATTGAGTTAAAAGAAGGCTTCATCCCCAGAAAGGGCAAACTCTATCAGATGTCCCCCACCGAATTACAGGAAGTAGACGATTTCGTAACGGATCAATTACGAAAGGGATATATTAGACCCTCGAAATCCCCCCAGACATCACCTGTCTTCTTTATACCAAAAAAAGATGGAAAAAAGCACATGGTTCAAGACTATCGGTGGTTGAATGAGTGGACAATCAAAAACAACTATCCACTCCCCCTAATTTCGCAGCTCATCGACCAACTAAAAGGAGCTAAGCTGTTTACCAAAATGGATCTAAGATGGGGACATAATAACGTCCATATGAAGGAAGGCGATGAATGGAAAGCTGCTTTCGTCACCCACAGAGGCGCTTTCGAGCCACTCGTAATGTATTTTGGACAATGCAACTCCCCTGCCATGTTCCAGCATATGATGAACGATATATACAATGACATGCTATACTGCGTCATTGTTTACATAGACGACATCATGGTATTCACCAAGACAGACGATGAAGCAGAGCACGACTGGATTGTATTGGAAGTTCTACGCCGGTTAAGAGAAAATGACTTATATATCAAACCTGAAAAATGCACGTTTAAGGTTAAAGAAGTCAAATTCCTCGGAATGATCGTTACCACCGATGGAATCAAGATGGAGAATGATAAGGTTAAAGCAATTTTAGATTGGCCAACACTGAAGAACCTTAAGGGCATTCGAGCCTTTTTAGGTCTAGCCAACTTTTACCGAAGATTCATCCATGACTTTTCAATACTCTCACGACCTCTAAACGACCTCACAAAAAAGGATCAGGCTTGGATTTGGTCTATCAAGGAACAACAATCATTCGATAGGCTTAAGGAAGCATTTACCACAGCACCAGTGCTTGCCTATCCCCAAGACGAAGGACAGTATCGCTTGGAATGCGACGCATCAGACTTCGCTACTGGAGCTGTATTATCAGTGCTACAAGAAGAAAAGTGGCACCCTGTGGCGTTTTCCTCCCATAGTATGTCCCCTGAGCAACATAATTACACAGTTGCCAATAAGGAAATGTTGACTATCCAGCTAGCGTTAGAACAATGGAGGCATTACTTAGAAGGAAACCCCCACCAATTCAAAATCTGGACGGATCACGCCAACCTCCAGTATTTCATGAAAGGACAGAACCTAAATTGACGACAAGCGAGATGGGTGCAATACTTAACGCGCTTCCACTACGTAATCGTCCGGAAGCCTGGAGCTTCCATGGAAAAAGCAGACGCCCTTAGCCGAAGAGAAGATCATGCAATCGGCATTGAAGAAGACAACAAGGGCGTCATACTAATCCCACAAGAAAGGGTTAGGAATCTGATCTGAGTATCAGGCGTGGAAGAGGCTATCCTAGAACGGATAAAGAAAGCCTCAGAGGACTCTGCCGAGCTCACAAGCAATATAAGCGAGGATTCTCTCACATACAAAAATAACAAAATATACGTCCCTGATGTCGACACATTACGTCTCGATATCATTAATTTATATCATGATTCTACAGTCGCCGGACATGGAGGCGCTGAGAAAACATTGGAGTTGATCTCCCAATACTACACATGGGAAGGATCTCGAGATCAGATCAAAGATTACTGTTCTCGATGCGAACGCTGTGCCTGCATGAAACCCACAAATGTAGCACCGGCCGGAAAACTCCGTCCCCTCCCTATTCCCGAAGGACCGTGGAAAGACATATCCGCGGATTTCATAATGGACTTGCCGGAAAGTAACGGCTATACTTCTATTTTGGTGGTAGTTGATAGATTCTCAAAAGAAGTCGCATTTATTTCCACCACAAAGGACATTATGTCTCTCGGAACAGCTAAACTATATCGAGATCATGTCTGGAAGCTTCACGGACTTCCTCTCTCCATAGTTTCGGATCGAGGTCCACAATTCGCATCACAGGTGATGCGAGATCTCTCCAAAATTCTGAAGATTGAGTTGAAGCTCTCTACAGCTTTCCATCCGCAAACAGACGGACAAATGGAACACGTGAATCGAGATCTCCAACAATATTTAAGACTATTCACAGCCGAAAAACAAAGCGAATGGTCGGAATGGTTAGCGCTGGCACAATTTAACTATAATAACCGCGTTCACTCGGCTACGGGCAAAGCACCCTTCCAAGTCACACGCACATATGAACCCCGGATGGGTATAGAACCTATTATGGCCAAGGCACCGGCAGCCCAACAATTTGCCGATACATTCGCTTCCACTTTAGATCTAGTAAAAGACAATCTCGCTAAAGCTCAAGCGCGTATGAAAGCGCAGGGAGATAAACGGTGATCTGAAGCCCCTATCTATTCGCCCAATGACAAGGTCTGGCTCTCAACGGAGAATCTGAATCTTAGAGGGTCCAATCGTAAATTATCAGAACGGTGGCTGGGCCCATATCAAGTGGTGAAAATGATCGGAGATAATGCGGTTG
>JBBPKQ010000509.1:0-10251 GCA_038089315.1 Crocinoboletus aff. laetissimus | reverse complement strand
AACGCGCGGTACTTGGTGGGGAAGACTTCAGCGGGGTAGCACTGCCGTGTCGTCCGCCTCAGTACCGACCGGGGCGCGGGGAACGTGGAGGAAGGGGGGAGGGGGGGGGGGGGACTTACGTATGTTGTACTGATCATCGTGCGAGGCGCCTGTGAGCGAATGCCAACGACAGGAGACGGGTCAGGGCCAACTCACGAGTTCGCTCCAAAGTTGAAGAAGAACTGGGCGGGAATGGAGTCGGCGCGCATTCTCGTTCAGCAAACGAAATCCCTAGACGCACCTGCAGCAGCGTGAAGCAGACGATGAAGGACGCGCTGTTGAACGTGTAGAACTTGCCCGCCAGGAGGCCCACTGACGACGGCGCAGTTCAGACGAGGTCACATCGGGCGGGCGGGCGGGCGGGAGAGCAGAGACGTACAGAACAGCGCTGCGAAGAGGAATCCCTGAATTTGGATCCATTTGCGGCCGAGCTTCTCGATAGTCAACACTGTGACGTAGTAACCTAGCCACGAAAAAAACCCCCCCCCCAAAAAAAAAAAACGTCGCCAATCAGCAATCGCGCCAACGTGGGGAGTCTACACACTTGCCGGGCACGAATCCAAGCACAGCGATGATGATCCCTCCGATAGACAGCTTGAAGAGTTTCTCCCATGCCGTACCCGTCTTACCAGCATATCCGATCTCCTGCAGCACGGTGTTTTGGTTGAGGTTGATGCCATAGAACCTACGATCGAGCAGTTCTTCGCATCACGACCCAACTTCCACGGAACGAAACAAAAAAAAAAAAACTCACGCAATGTCCAGCAAGAACCAGCAGGCACAGGTTCCAATCAGAATTTTAGCATGACGCCATTCGGACATGTATTCCAGGAATTCTGATAAGCATGAGGTTCGTCAGTCGTCGTGTTGAGAGAGAGAGGAGGCTGAATTACCTCTGAAGTGAGCCTTTTTGGCGACCGGGTGGTCGTCCACGTCTTCGTCCGACGCGCTGGACGGGACCTTTTGTTCTTTCAGCTCTTCGGCGTCTCCGGTCGAGTGTTGCGCCTCCCTGTAACGTTTTGACTCGGGCAGCGTCAAGCGTTGGTATAGCGTGCCAAAAGCGGGCACGAGCGACAGACCGACGACGATTCTCCACACTGAGGGAGACGGACGTGAGCTTCGGGGGGCTGGAGCGCACCAGACGGCACCCACCTCCGTCCACCTTGGACGTCTCGCCCAAGCCATTCATAACATGCTTGTAACAGGACAGAACGATGATCACGACCAAGCTCCCGACCAAGCTTCCCCAACCCTGGTTGGCGAAGATGTACGCCAGGAGCGTACCTCGTTTGCGAATCGAAGCGCGATCGCTGGTGACCGAAGCGGACATGGGGTAGTCGCCTCCAACGCCAACGCCGAGCAGGATGCGGAACATGGACAAGTAGATGAGAGATCCACTCGGGGAAAGATCGTCTTCAGAAGAAGATCCGTTATCATGTTTCGGCGGAGGTGAGGTTGGACGTACTGGTGGGACAGGAGATACAGAGGATGGTCGCCACGATGATCAACATCAGCTCTTTGCCATCTTTGGTGGGGTCAGCCGTGCGGTTCCGTTCGGGAGAACGGAGTGAGCGCTCACAGATCGCTTTGCGGCCAAGGGCGTCCGCGAGATAACCTAGACAAACGATAAGTACGTACAAAGGAGCGCCTGCGGTCCGTGCGCCTACCGAAACCGAATTGACCAATGACACTGCCAATGTTAGCTGAAGCCTTCAACAAACCTGAGAGGTTGGCCGGAAGACTGCTTCCGCCATACAACCTGTATTGAAGCATGGTTGAAACGGGCTAGAGGAGGACAGACGGGGGTCAGAGAGTGCGGTGTAGTTGTGGGGGTCGTGCGTACGTTGATGATGAACAAGTCGTAGGCTGGTTCGAGAGCTCGTGAACGGAGGTTCGATCATGAAGAGGTGCTAGTGGACAAACCATCCAGGAAGAATCCGACCTGCGAAGGCGCTGTCAGAAGAGCTGTGGAGGACAGGCTCCGTGCTCACCCCGGTGATGCTCAGCAGTTTGACTTCTGCAAAAGTCAGCACGAACGGAGGCCTGTCGCCTGCGTCTTGCTCGTAAACTTCAAGAGAGGACTTGGGGTTTTTTCTCTCGGTCACGTCTGCCATTATGGCTGTTGGAGCGGAAACGGAGGGGGGGGATAATCAAGGTGTTATCAGGGTGGCTATCCCATACGGCAGCTACTTAAATCCATTAGAAGCTGAGTGAGTTACGTGTCACACAGCCTGGCGCCGGCTGGTTCGTCTCTTTCAAGCACGTCGATGAGGAACGTTCGAGACATGCTGTCAGAAACCGCCAGAGATGGATTGGGACGCGGCCGCTTCGTCCCGGTGATCGCTAAGGAGAAGATGGGCAGGTGTATAGGTGCAGATCTGACCAAAACGAACGAAATCAAAATGAGGTCTGTTGTGTCGGGGAGCCGGGGTTCCCATGGTCTCGGGTTCATTTGGAGCCGACCCGCGTGGACCGTCGGGTTGGGACCTGATACCTATGCACGGGGGGGGAGAGAGAGAGAGGAAGCTGAAGCCAGTGGCGGTCAGCACTCTGTCGCCAGGCCAACTCACCTTGCTTGACAAGGTCTCTGTCCGCAGTTCGTGGGAAGGAGTAGAGAGACCCGCAAAGACTGGCGTGACTGGCTTTGACCGCGTCTGAGGACCCTACGAAGTACGGCACTCCCCAACATCCAGGGCCGCTGGAGGTTTATCGATCACCGCAGCGACGCCGAGCGTCCACTACGATTGAATTCACCGAACACGCTTCCGTCCTTCGTCTCCGAAGAAGAAACGACGGGCTGATGAGCGGTAACCATGGCCTTGGTAGACCGGTCCTCGCCAGGCCCTCGCCACACCTCGTCGCAGCGCAGCAAGTTGCTAGGGGATTGACAAGCGGGTGTATCGCAACGCAACAACTGGTACGAGATGCCCACTGGCCACTGACATGTCCGACAGCTCGTTCCGCCCACAAATAAAGGTATATTATTCTGTAGGATGTAGTAGAAGCTCAGAGAGTACTCAGTCAGTGGCCATGGACAACACCACGTCCATGACTGCGACATGATCCGGTCGAGATTGGATCTCCCGTCCGCATGTTTTCCAGCTGGCCAAGCGACGAACGTTCACCGTCCGGTGCGTGTCCATTGGCCCGCGAGGAATTGACGGTGATGGCACACGTGATCGAGGCTATGAAGCTCCCCCCCCCTCGCTGATTGACCACCACATGTGTCACCTTTCCACAATGGCTCTCCTCCCTCAGCGCCGGGGTTCCATGCGAGGCTATCCCCCAAACCCAGTGGCTTCCAAAGGCTCGCCTCGTGCCTCGTGGTCCCATGTGTTTTCATCCCCCCCCGTAACCAACACTCGCCATCTTGGTCGCTGATTCGAATAGCACGTGATTGATGTGGAGACCGGGTCCAGTACGATAATGACCCTTCTAGTCGGTGCGCACCGTGCAATCCCATCAGATATCCCCTCGGTCTGCAAATAACGACCGCCACGACGCGGGGGTTCCGTTCCGAGAGCGGCACGTTCGGTATGCCCGAGCGACTTTGGTCAACCACAACGGCAAGAGTCCTGAAATTGAAACGTTGGAGAGCGCATGATGGCAACATGAACCTGTCACTCGTTATCGCTGGCTGGCTGAAACCCGCGCGGACTCATTTACCGCGAGCTGTTTTAACGGAGCAGGCTCGTAGCGCCGACCGTCGGTGGCAGAGCCCGAGAGAAGCGTCATGTGAGGAATCTGACGCAGGAACCTGGCACGCCATTTGTCCCCAACTCATAAGCACCCTCGAAAGCTTTGACGGTTGGAGTGACCGTCGTTCCAACGGACGGAACGGAAATCGGCGATTGCGTCGCCGCAATCGAGAGGTACGTATGACGTTTCTCCTCGCCAGTAGCACCAGCTGTACGTCGGGCAGAGAGACGTGTAAGCCTCACGCTTCTCGCAGAGGCAGAGATCCGTACTTTCCCGTTGGTCAATGTGTGAAACTTGGACGCCAGCTCCGGTAGTGTGGGGTGGGATGCGAACGAGCCCTCTGAGAGTGAGCCCATCACGGCTATACTGGCGAGTGTTCGCTATGGTTACAGGTTCCCCGCTGACTACGAAAGGCAAGCGGGTCGAGGGGTCCGCTGCGGGATCGATGAATTGGATACCGGAACAGAGACGGCAGTCACATGAGTGGGTTAAAAAAACGACGTGCGTTCTCTGGACAGAGATCAGCGGGGAACGACGTTCGCGTTGTATCAAGAACTTTGAGAGAGAAGTGGATCCTTTCAATCTCTTGAGACCGCTACGGTGGACACAGGAAGAGAGAGCGGAGTTGGAATACCTCGAGGGACTGTCCAATGTAATAACGAGCCTTGCGCTGTTCACTGCAGAATTCAATCAACACGGACGCGGCCTCTCTGAGACTGGCTGCAAGCTCGATCCAGTCTTGTCATCCACGGTTCCTAACCGTCTGGTTGCTTGACGGAAAGACACCGCGCGGGACTGTTCGACGCGTCCGATCGAGACGCCCCCTCGACGGGCCCAAGACTGTAGTTGCAGCAGGTGTCGTGCACACCCGGCACCGGGGCTCGGTGCGTCGACCTCGTCGTCTGTCTGTCCGTCCTCCTTCCACCCAACTCGAACCAGTGCCTCCAAGTTACCCGAACTGACATATCCGACAGGCCCGTCGTCCTTCTCGGTCTCCCTCCCTCCCTTTGGGCGTGCAACAAAGACCAGGAAATCTCCGGGAGGACGACCGTTTGTCTGTCGGCAAGACCGATCGGACGAGGTGTCCGATATATGCACTAACGTCAAGCGGTCGACAGCCCGACGGCTAGATAAGAAAAAAAAATGCAGTCATCCGACGCGGTGGACGTCACATGCCACGATCAGACGTCCACCACGATCCAGTGAGCCCACAGTCCGGGAGGAAAGAACAGCGGGGGTACGTGTCTGCGACGAAACCCAGCGACGCCATTCTACTCAATGTACATGGTTCGACAGGATTATCATCATCATTATCAGTGGAAAGAATAGATAGACTAGGGATATGTCAATCAGATGCAAAACGTCACTCCCGACATTACGTACGACCTTCAAAGTCTCGCTCTCACCTCCGCCTCCGCCTCCGCGCACGGTTCTCCCACTCCCGCGCTGCCGCCCGCGCTTGCCACTGTGGACGGGAGCACGCTCCGTTGTTGCTCCGCCCACGTCACGAGCTCCTCGACGAACGAGTCGATCTCCTCTTCCGTGTTCCGTGCGTGAATGATGACTCGGAGCCGAGGCACCTTCACGATCGGATGCATCATCGGCGTGACCTCGAATCCCCTCTGCAGCAGATACTCCGCCAGGCTCTTCGCATGGGGCGTAAACACTGGGATGACCGGGGAGACCAAGCCGTGATCGGAGACCGCGACCGCGGCATCCGATGTGCTCACGCCAAGGATCGTCTCGGGGACGTTCCTCGTAGCGATAAAGAGCTTTCGCCGCGCGTAACGAGATAGACGATTCAAACTCTCCCGAAGCTTTCGACGATCGCAATCAGAGCGTCCCCCCCCGAGCGGATAAATCGACCTGTACATACCTCTTCGCCGCGTGCGCTCGACACGACATCGAGGCATGATTCAAGGGCGTAAATGTCCGTGTATGGCATCGACGTCGTGAATATCACGCTCTTTGCGAAATTGGTCATGTAGTCCTTTATGGTCGGCGACGTCAACACCACCGCTGCGAAACAAGGCCGACAGTCCGGGGGTCAGTCTCCTCGATACTTTTTTTCTTTCAGTGGTGACGAACACGACGCACCTCCGTGGTATCCCCACGCTTTACCGAACGTGTGGATCTTTGTATGAACACGATCGTTCAAACCAAGGTGCGAGACATATCCAGTCCCGTTTGGCCCGCAGATCCCCGACGAATGAGCCTCGTCCACAACGATGTGCGCATGTCCGGCAGGCACGAGGGATTCCACTATCTCCACGATCTCCGTCAGAGGGCAGAGATCTCCATCCATGCTGTATATACTCTCCAGTACGACGAACACGGTGGAGGTCCCTCGGGCGATCTGAGGGTGTTTCTGCAAGACGTCGAGGAGGGATTCCTCGAACGAGGCCACCGAATTGTGGGCGAACCAGTAAGAGGGGCGAGACGATAGACGGATGCCCTCTTTGTAAGATATGTGGACCATCTCGTCGCAGAGGATGACGTCGCCTTCCTGAGGGACAGTAGCAAGAAACGCCATGTTGGCGATGAAGCCGGAGTGGAGGAGCAGAGCGGACGAGGAACCGAAGAAGCGGCAGAATGCCTTCTCGAGTGCATTATACTCTACAGAGTTGCCCGTTGCGACCCGAGAACCGGTGGACCCGAGCAAACGCGTGTGGGAGGCCGCCTGGACTTTGCGCAGGAAGCTGTCCCTGACCGCAGGAACTGTAGAGAGCGACAGATAGTCGTTCGAGAAGAAGTCGGGGGCGGAAGATGGTAAAAGTTGGTCGAAATTAAATATCGCGAGGCCCCTACTGTTTCGATTGGCGATAGCCCGCTGAAGGGAATTAAGCAACGGCGAGGGCTGTGACATGATGGGTGGGGGGAAAAAACGGTATCGCGATCGACTCCCTCTGCTTATCGTCGTGTACTCATTAAAAAAAACTTATTTGGACTTGAGACAGTCTATTTGGCACCCACAGGCGTGTCATGGAATGTGTCAGCTCGCATCGGCAATAATGTCTTTGCTCAACTGTTTTGGTCCCGAAGGTGTGCTCGCCAGGCGTTAAGCAAACCGCGGCATACGCAAGAGTCAAAGTGTTCACCTCCATGTAATCTCGCGGCTGCGTCAGTACCCAGTCTAGCGGGTTACAGTCTCTTTCCTTACCTCTATGGACACGAGTTTTTCAAGAGTGATCAGATCGGCGTTTGAGCTACACACATACAGTCATTCGGTGATGGACGTGAAATGTAGCATGTGCGAGCTGTCATGGACCCATGATCCCGAGTCTGACGTGCGGCATCCGTAGGCGTAGGCATCGACCCACGTCGGCGATACATATCTGATATGTAGGTATGCTCAATTCTAAAAGGTCCACGCACGGGCCAGAGTGTTAAATGAACCCACGTTCCAGAATACAGCAGGCATCGGCTGTAGAGCAATCAGCAATTGAAGTATATAGAACTTACAGTACCAAATCAGTGGGGCCGGTACTCGGTCTCTCTGGGGATACATACTTCCCCCGTATCTCGGCTCCATATGGGATGGTTTCAGTTTACTCCACATGGCCTTGACGCGACCACACGATTCGGTGTGTCCAGCTTCTCCTTCTTCAGATTCGACCGACTCTTCGACCTCGCAGTTTGGTCTTCCCCCCGTCCGCGAGGCGGCACGACGGGTCCGGTAGGACCGTCGATGATGTTCGGTATAGGTTCCAACTTGGTACCGCCGCTCGCTGTGCCGTTGTTGCCGCCTCGTCTTCCACCCAACCGAATGCCCCGTTGATCTGGCGCTCTCGATCGTCCTCGCCTCGTCCTGACGTATCTTATGGCCTCTCGGCGCCATGTCTCGGCTGGACCCACTTGTTCCGTCGATGCACTGCTTTACGCCGCCTTTGGGACATTGTGGGGATCGCCTGGCACGATCGCTTCGTCGTCTGGCTGCACTTGCTCGTCTCGAGTCTCGCCATGTCCGTCTTCTTGCCCCACATCGTTGCTGCAGCGCGGAGAGAGGGAGCCATCGAGCTTAGTAGCCAGCAACGGGAGTCGTCCCAGTCGTACCTCGTGTAGAGCAGCCGTCTTCTTCATGTCTCGTCTCCTCGCCGCGTTGATCGCCTTCGTCGCGCCGGTTTTCGCTCGCTGGACGTTCTTCGTCACGAGTCCTCTCGTCGACTTCTTCGCCGCCGCCCGCCGCTTCTTGGCCACCCTTGGCCCGGCGCAACCGTCCCCTTGACTTTACACACCAAGCGTTCCTGGTTCGGTCGCCGTCATTGAGCAATCTCGAGCTTGCGCTTCGTCTGGTGATATGCGATGCGACGGGATGGGTGATCGACAAGGGGGCACCGTCGCGGAGCGTTCGAGGTGTATTCCGACTCCGCCAATGACTTGGAGTTGGACTGACTCTCTGAGTCAATTACATTACATAATACAAGTCTATCAATTGTATGCTACCTACAACTTGACTCGCGCACGCCACGTCCGAATCTAAAGTCTCGCCCTCACCTCCGCATACGACTCTCCCGCTCCCGCACCGCCGTGACCGACGCCACCGCTCCCACTCGCCGCGAGCGAGAACACGCTCGTCTGTCGCTCCGCCCAAGCCACGAGCTGGTGGACGAACGAATCGATCTCGGCCTCCGTGTTCCGTGCATGGACGATGACCCGGATCCGGGGCCGCCTCACGACCGGGTACGTCAGCGGCGTGACGGCGTACCCGCGCTGCAGCAGATACTCCGCCAGGCTCTTCGCACGGGGTGTAAACACTGGGATGACCGGGGAGACCAAGCCACGATCGGAGACCGCATCCGATGTGCTCACACCAAGGACGGTCTCGGGGACGTTCCTCGTGGCGATCAAGAGCTTTCGTCGTGCGTAGCGAGATAGACGGTTTAAACTCTCCCGAAGCTTTCGACGACCGCAAAAAAAAAAGGTCCCGATCAGGGCGTTCCCGAGCGGGATAAATCAACCCGCACCTCTTGGCCGCGTGCGCTCGACACGACATCGAGGCATGATTCAAGGGCGTAAATGTCCGTGTATGGCATCGACGTCGTAAATATCACGCTCTTTGCGAAATTGATCATGTAATCTCTTATGATTGGCGACGTCAACACCACCGCTGCGAAACGAGGCCGACAGTCCGGGGTCAGCTTCCTCGATAGACATTTCGATGACGAACACGACACACCTCCGTGATACCCCCACGCTTTACCGAATGTGTGGATCTTTGTGTGAACGCGATCGTTCAAGCCAAGGTGCGAGACATATCCGGTCCCATTTGGCCCGCACATTCCCGACGTGTGGGCTTCGTCCACAACGATGTGTGCATGTCCAGCGGGCACGAGGGATTCCACGATCTCCATGATCTCCGTCAGAGGGCAGAGATCTCCGTCCATGCTATACAAACTCTCCACTACGACGAACACGGTGGAGGTCCCTCGCGCGATCTGAGGGTATTTCTGCAAGACGTCGAGGAGGGATTCCTCGAACGAGGCCACCGAATTGTGGGCGAAGCGGCAAGAGGGACGAGATGATAGACGAATTCCCTCTCTGTAAGATATATGGATCAACTCGTCACAGACGATGACGTCGCCTTCCTGAGGGACAGTAGCAAGAAACGCCATGTTGGCAGCGAATCCGGAATGGAAGAGTAGACCGGACGAGGAAGCGAAGAAGTGGCAGAATGCCTTCTCGAGTGCGTTGTATTCTGCAGAATTACCGGTCCCGAGACGAGAACCGGTGGACCCGAGCAAACGAGTGCGGGAAGCTGCTTGGACTTTGCGCAAGAAACTGTCCCGGACCACAGGGTCCGTAGAGAGCGACAGATAGTCGTTCGAGAAGAAGTCAGGAGCATAAGATGGGAGAGGCTCGTCGAGACTGAACGTTGTCATGCCCTCCGTGATCCGACCGGCGATCGCTTGCTGAAGGGACTGAAGAAGTGGCGAAGATTGAGACATGATAGATGGGAGGGGGGACGATACCAGAAGGCCATCCTCGCCCGCCCTTTATGCTCAGGGACAAGTGACGATTACACACGACTTTCAGAGTATAACGTCCTTTGGATACGTTTTGCGTTTGGATATAATCCATAAAAACTAGAGAAGTCACCAAGGTCTTTTCGACGACCGTGTGGGAATGGCTAGAGGCGCTATTACTCACCGCATATGAGCAAAAGGATTCAAACCTAGATCGACCTAGGTCATTCGGCGCACGAGTCGTGACTGCTCGCCACCGCCATCCCCAAGTCGGAGGATGCATCCATTGGTTGTCCTCGTGTCAAAGCTCATAGTCACGAGACAGACGGGATCCCATGGCGCCATCGTCGAACATGTGGATGCGAGATGCCAAGAGCCAGGAAGCAAACCAGAAGGCTGCGGCAACTGGAACTCCATACAGAAAGGTCGCACCAGTAACCGCTCATTCTCGGTCGGCCTTGACTTTTCTCAGAAGCAGAGTGTGGACTCCCCCCCCAGAATAGGTATTCCCTGTCGGACTGGTGTCCTTCTCCAACAAATAAATCAGAAA
>JBBPKQ010000506.1:0-10271 GCA_038089315.1 Crocinoboletus aff. laetissimus | reverse complement strand
CGCGCGTTGCCCGGTGAAAGTGGAGGGGGATTGAAGCGGGGTGGATGCGCTGACTGACCCCCCTGGAGCGCGGCATTGTTCGAGTACAGTTGATTGGCGTTGCCAAGTTCTATGGTGGACAATGCACGTGCAACATCGTCGACACTGGCCACACTTGGACCTGAAAATGAACCACCGGGTGTGCGCCAGTCGGCACCTCCGGGGGTACCCCATGGGGAGGCGCGCCCGATGGGGCTTGTAGGGTATTGGACTGATACCTGACCACCATACTGCTGCTGGTTTGGAGGGGGTGAGCGAGATGTAGAGTACGATTCATCATCGTACGGATTGACGAGGTCATTCTCCTCGCTGTAGTTTTCCTCCTCAGGATCGGGTGGGCTCGGTGTCTGACCGACGGCAGCAGTATGCCGGGAACCCGTTTGCTGTAATGTACCTGCGCGTTTCAGACCAGAAGGTGGGATTTGTCTCTGGGCGCCATAGGTGAGACTCTGGTGGCGCCGGACGCCGGAGGAAGCTGGGGGGGGCGAAGGGATATGGGCTGCTGCGAAGTGAGGTGAGAGCGGCGATGGATTGGCGGCAGACGAGTGCTCCACGACTTGCTGATGAGAGGTTTGGTCCGAGACAGACACGTTGTGCTGAGAAGGGTGTGAGAGGCGGGTATAGGGGGATCAAACGTGGGTGGAGGCATTCAGCACAAGAGCTTACCTCGTCTTCGTCGTTGAAACCGCGCATTTCTCGTTCCCAGTCCTCTTCATCGCCATCGTGTCCAGCAATGGCGGATAAGCTGTTCATAGTCCGCGGGGTCAAGTTGCCAGGCTGCCTTGAAGATTGCGCCCGGAAAGCTGAGAGATGGACGGAATGAGAGGAGGAGGGGGGGTAGATTCAGAGGGCACACCTCTTTTAGAGTTGGTTGGAAGGGAGCTCTGCCTGTGGAGAGACGTTTTCTCGCCGACTGCGCCGACACCGCCGACCCAGTCTTCATCGACGGGCTCATCGTCGTTCCAGAGCTGCTGGTCCTGGGACTCTTCTGATATGGTGGGGCGTGGACCTGCCCTGGCTGTGCGAGAGGCGGCTGAGATGGTATGGTGGCGACGGACACCGGTGGAAGGTGCAGAAGCGGGGACAGGAGGGGGGGAGATGTTGTGGGCAGGCTGGGAGGACATGAATTATTTGTTTTTCTGACGTGTTTTTCTGGGAGGAGGCGGCAATGTGGACTCTGGGAGAGGTTCGCACATTTGCCCTCCGCCACATGACAGACAGCAACCAGCGCCGATTGCACCACAAGAACATCGATTGCCACTCAAACGCATCGTTCCGTCGTCGTGTATGGCCAGAACATGGGATAAATACGCTAGCGAAGTATTATGATGGGATGCATGTAAATAGGACAGTGGTCTATGGATCTTTGGGTACGTCAGGGACGAGGCCAGGTGCGGCAAACAGGATGGTGGCGATGAACTCGGTGAGAGCGGCGAGAGGGTACCAAAATGCTTCGTTGTTCTGTTTAGAAGAATTGTTGGCAGTTGCAATTAAGAAGGACTCCCGTGCGACGAAAAGGATGGAAATGGCCAAGAGGATGTAGACACCGTAAACGGAGCCGACCTGGTTGGTAGCACCATGATAACCGCCCTCTGTGGAAGGAGGCGAATAAGGGGGTGATGATGGACGTAGACAGAAGCATACCTGAGGACTCGGTGTGGGCGAGAATGAAGGTATGCAAAAGGACGATGACTGCAGCGGCAAAAAAAATGTAGATGGCGTCCTTGCGGTGGGAAATGCCGGCGTTTATAGTGGCGATAGTGTGTCCGGTGCTGGTCTGCAAAACGCCCAGGATACCGAGGGCGACGCCGACGGCCAAAGCGACGCGAAAGAGGATGCGGAAACGGAGGAGACGAGAAAAGGGGTCATTTGGGGGGTTTCTTACTAGGGCGGTGCTGTGTGGAATGTGTGAGGAGGGTGGGCAGCGGGGGGAGGGGGGGGGAGGAGAGAGGACATACCGGTCGGCGACGAGGGTATAGGCGGAGTAGAGCAAGCCAAAGAAGCCGATGTTGTAGAGGATTTCGTAAGCAATAAGCACGTGCAATTGGTTGGCGATGGAAGAGACGTGAGAGAGCAGGGCGCGGAGGATAAATGCGGCGAGACGAACTGGGAGGGATCAGGGAGGGACGGAGAGGGGGAGAGGACAGACAGACTTGAGCAGAAAAGGGCAAGGACCGTGTAGATGTGGACTGGGCCACTGATGGCCTTTGTGAAGAAGAAGGCGAGGACGAATAAGTAGAGAACGGCGAACACGACCGCGGGGGGGAATGAGTCGATACCGATCGTACTGGCGAGCGTTGGCGACATGGGGGAGGATGTGATCTGATACGGGGGGGAATTTAGACTGCTGTGGTGGTATAAGTAGGACTAGGCTCGGGTAAGCGTCGACGTGCAGCATCGCGTATGTCGCTCTCGCCAGTGAGCACTGACAAATCAAGCACACATGCAAATGGACTCGCTCGGTCATGTGTTGCCATTCGATCAGTGGAGTGGAGTTGAACTTGGTTGATAAATATGGAAATTAGCGTGACAGATCGACAACAGGCGTTACCTCCATGCGTTGTGGGAACCCGGCCGACCGAAGATTTTCCATTCTGGTATAGGAAACCTGTTTCAGTACGGGGCATATTTCCTTGTTTGTGATATCCCGTCAAGCAAGGTTTCAGCCGACGTCAGGAGTCGTTTCAAATTGAAACTCAGTCGCAATTCCGGAATCATACAAAGCCACAGTGTGACAGTGTGACGACTAAGAAGACCCTACACTAGGTTGTATACCGACCCGAGGTCGAGTGTACCTTTTGGTCAATGGAGATGGGTAGTCATCCATCGATTATATATACGGCGGGACATGGATATGAGAGCGCGGGACAGATACAGTAGCAGAGGTATTACGATAGCAGGGATGCCAATGAGGCAGCAACTATAAATCTTTCCGTTTATCTGGAATAAGGCCAGGTACGGCGAACAAAACGACAGCGACGAATTCGGTGACAACAGAAAGAGGGTACCAGATCGCTTCATTGTCCTGTTCAGATGCGTTGTTGGCAGTCCCGACAAAGAAACCCTCCCGCACGACGAGAAGGATGGAAATAACGAAAAGGATGTAGACACCATAACTGGAACCAATCTGGTTGGTGGCACCGCGAGAACCGCCATCTGCGAAAGGTGTGTAAGGGGTGGACGGTGGACGGAGAAAGGAACATACCTGAGAACTCGGCGCGGGCGAGCAAGAGGGTCTGTAGCAAAACGAGGATGGTACAGACGAGGAAAATATAGAGGGCAGCCTTGCGGAGGCTTGTACCGGTGTTGATAGTGGATGCGGTACTTCCGGTAGTGATCTCCACAACGCCAGTTATACCGAGGGCGACGGCGGTGGTCAAGATGATGCGGAAGAAAAAGCGGAAGCGGAGGACGCGAGAGAGGGGGTCATTGAGGGGGTTTCTCGCGAGGGCGACACTGTGGGGAGTGAGGAAGAAGAGAGGCGGAGATAGACAGAACACACCGGTCGGCGACGAGGGTATAGGCGGAGTAGAGCAAGCCAAAGAAGCCGACGTTGTAGAGGATTTCATAAGTCATGAGGACGTTGAGGGTGTTGGCGGAGGGAAGATGGGAGAGCAGTGCGCGAAGAATGAACGAGGCGATGCGAACTGGGACGGATGAATGGGTGAGAGAGAGGATAGTAGAGAGAACGGACTTGCGCAGAACAGTGCGAGGACGATGTAGACAAAGCCGGGACGCGCGATGGCCTTTGAAAGACAGAAGGCGAACAAGAGAGAGTAGAGAACGGCAAAGACAACCGCGGCGGGGAATGATTCGATGCCGATTGCACTGGCAAGGGGTGGAGACATGGCGGAGGAGGAGGAGGAGGAGGAGGAGGAGGAAGAGAAAGAGGAAGAGGATGGGCTGGTGTTTTTAACGGTCGCCCGTAAGGAGGCGTAAATGGACACAGGATTCCTCGCCACATCCGATCCTGGCCCGCCCAACAAAGAAGCATACCAACCTCACCCGGGCCGACGGGGACGTCGTAGAGGGCCACCTGGTGAGTTTGAAGCTCCGATTGAAAATTGAATATGTGCGCCCCTGCCCCAATCCATCCCGCCGAATTCTCGACCGCCCTCCGTCGCTGTCTGCCCGTCGTCGTCAGTCCCGTCGTCGCCGTCGCCAACTCCGCCGGTCCCGACTCCACTTGTCTCCTCTTCCTCCTCCGCCAGCTCTTTCCTCCCCATTCCCTTCTCTCCCTCCATGTCGTCCACCATCTCCAGCCCGCTTCCCCGCACATGGCCGCCACCGCAGCTGCAAACGCTCGCACCCTCGGCATACCCCACCACACCGCACACATCCCTTGGGGTGAACCTCCGTTCCCTCCCATACCCACCGCCGGTTCCGTCGAACGCACCGCACGCGACGCCCGCTACAACGTTCTCTTCCACACACTCACCCGTGCACGTCTCTCCCTCCTCGCCCTCGCCCACCATGCGGACGACCAGCTCGAGACGGCCATAATGCGTCTCGCACGTGGTTCCTCCCTTCTCGGAGCTGCCGGAATGCGCCAATCCCGTCGGTGGGGCATGGGCTCTGGTCTTTCCCATTCCGCTCTTCCCTGGTTCGGCCACCGCGGTCTAAACATGTTCATCCTACGCCCCCTCCTGTCCTTTCCAAAGGTCGCTTCCTTTCCCCTCCCTTTTATTCCTTCCTCACTCCATTCTAGGACAGGATTCTCGCAACGTGCCATGCCCATCGCCTGCGCTACATCAACGACCCCACAAACTTTCAGCCGCAACTCACTCCCCGTAACGCTATTCGCCGCTGTCTTCGTGATGATCCCCCTTTCTCTCAACCCGTCTCTTTACCTTCCTCTGCCCCCGTTTCCCTCACTAAAATCAAGGACGCTTCCTTGTTCTTGCAATCTCTCGTTCCCCATGTCTTTGACGAAAAACAGCGACTCTATGCTGCCGTCATCAAACTCGCAACCAGGGCAGAACACGTTGATTTCAAAGGCATGCATCTCACGCTCCATCGACTTCTCTGTTGATATGACACCAGTTATTGTAATAGTAACATCTCATCTGGCCGAATGTGCCCTCCCCTCCCCAACTGGTACCCTCCTTCTTTCATCCACTAAATTACGCAATATCACCGACCCCGACGTGTGCTTCGCACTTGTCTTGCGCGTGATCCGTTACGTCTCCTTTCACCCTTGGGGCTCTCTTCGTGCAGATGCCGACAGGCGTAAGACCAGTATACATCGCATTGTTCGCGCCCTCTGGGCCTCGGGTCCACAGCCCTCTCAGATCAAGAAATTCACAGCGGGGGGCGGTGTGCTCTGGAGCCCTGCCATATTCAATTCGAATAAACCCCTCAGGGTCGGAAATCAATGTTCGCATTCAACCCTCCAACCCGGCGACCACTTGTGCTGGCTAGCCTCGCGAATACCCCCCTTTTCCAAGAATCCACAAGAAGGGGTTGGCTCCCCGACCAGACTAGTTGTCGACCTCACCGATCGACTCAGAGTCGCCATATCCTCCGACGCGCCTACCCCTCCTCTCCAAATCCTTTACGACTGTCGATTCCTGCTTTGCGTTGACCCTTTCTGGATACCGGCGCACGTAAAGTCTGCCTTGCAGACACACAGCAAGGCGGCGTCGATCCAGGTCCTCCCATTCACTCAGTATTACTGGCCCAAAGTCATCCTCCGACGCAAATCCCATCCAGACCAAATTTTGGCGGTGCCGCAGGAGAACCCCACTGCGGATGCAACGGAGTCTCCGTCATGGATTTCAATTCGGTGGGTCCGCCCTTTGGATGCGGCATAATTGCATCACACAAATGTATTGAGCCCTTGCGAAACATTGCCATCGGATCAAGTACTAGCTTCAACGTGATACAATGTCACGTTTACACTCTGAGCCGAGAACCAGACACAGTAGGATTGTGATCGGGAACCTAACTGTACTACCCCATGGTACACGACTGGGTTCCTCTCTTGCAGTCATCTCTCATACTGATATGTGCCTCATTTGCCAGTAAAATCAATTAAATGCATTCTTTGACTCACGCGATGAAGGGTTTCTCTGCCCAAATGCAATCAGGGGGCACATACGATAAGGGACAGCATGCTAATCGAGGCGTGACTTTAAAAGTCAAACTTGATACTATGGCTCTCCATCTGTCAAAGCGGCAAGGATGCTCGTCTTCGTAAGACAAATCAAACAATCGAAAATACGGCTCACAGTAATCTCTCCTCCCCGATATGAACCCCGCTTCTTTTTGTTTTTCTCCTTGCGGAACTCAGCACCGCGAGTCACGATGAGGTCACGATGCGCGCGTTCACCATAATCGTTCGCCGCCGCACCCTGTGGCAGTCATGAGGGCTTTGCTTGCGAGCGACGAATCTTTACCCACTCTTGCCTCAAAACCGTTGTTCAAGAGTAGCTCGGGTGCTAAATTTTGGACTTTTACCCGCTGGAAGCGTTCCTTGACCTTTGGAGGATGTCTTTCTTTCCTCTGCGGTGCCCTTGCGATCTGTTGCGACCGGACCGCTACAGCGGTTGTCACAGCAACTCCATTTTTTGAAGTTTTACGCTTTTTCGCGACGCACGTATCTTCCTTTGGCTGTGATTCTGAATTTGATCCATCATCGGAATCCGAACCTGATTCAGAAGTGCTTGGGCCCTTGTCCTTGGTGGTCTCCGAGTGTGAGGGAATCTTCCCGTTCGCGTTCCTCTCATCTTCGTTGCTTGGATCCGAGTTACTGGAAGAACCGGGGCTACTAGAGGACGACTCAGCATCGGAACTATCTGCAGCGGAACTTTTCGAAGAATCATCCAAATCAGAACTGTCCGATTCAGAGCTATCGTTCTTATTCTTGCTCGACTTTTCCTTTGGTATCTGGGAGACTTGGATGGCTTGTCCGACCGCTTCCCGGGAATTCTCTGCAGCTAAAGCGCCGATAGGCACCAAGAAAGTAGGAGGGATAGAGCAACGAACCTGATGACAACTTCGCACTCGTGACGCGTTCACTAGCTTTTGTGGACAATTTCTTGGCTGCGGTCGCCTCGTCCGAGTGACCGCTGCTATCATTGCTACCACCGATATCGCTTTCGCTTTCGGAACCTGGTGTAAGATAAGATAAACGCTTGACCACTTGATGAAAACCTTGCCTGCTGAAGCATCTTCTGAGCTGGATCAAGTTAACACCCCGCACGTGCACGATGACCCGCCCCGAAGACTCACCTTGGATCGGACCCCGAGCTTTCATCCGAGTCGGACGAAGATTCTAGTTACATGTTTCAAACAAATGTTGGTGTGAAACCGCGGTGCAAGAGAGATTCACCTTCAGAAAAATCAGTGTCCGCGGATGAGGCTAATGTAGGAACTTAGTTGCGACAACAGGAACACCATGTATACATACAGGCCACGTTTCTACTGATGTCCGTGTGACTGGTTCGTCCTCCCGTAGGGTAGGCTGTACGGACTACTTACGATTTGGTATTTCCTTTCGTCTTCCATTCTTTGATGATGTCCTCGAGCGGTGGTCCTTCCTGTCCTATATCATCACGGAGGACAACAATGGGTTTGGCCGCCTTCTTGACAGCCTCTGCAGCTTTATGTTGGGATTGCTGCTTTAGAAAGCGAAAAATCAGAATATACGTCGCTGTGGAACCGTTGCTCAGCCGCGAACACGAGTCTGGCGGACAGCAAGCTTACCAGCGATGTTTCCTTCCATGAGTCAAATGCATGTAAAACCTCTAGGACCGTTGGTGAACAGACGAATTCCGCGACGACCGTCACCTGGTGAAGATGGACAAGAAGAACGACTGGTAATGGGAGCTGGCAGGCCAAAAGAAAAAGAGAGCGAGAGAAGAGCCTTCTCCCGATTCCCACAATTTACCGACTTGCCGCTCCGGCTACATACAGTACTACAATGAGTTCCATCAAGGGACCGCATACCAGCCAACGCGACGGGTCATCTCTCCGAATCGCCATCGTGCACGCCAGATGGAACAAAGTGATCATTGAAGCCCTTGTCGCTGGCGCGATCTCGAAGCTGAGGGAATCCGGTGTCAAGGATGCTAATATCGTGGTGCAGTCCGTTCCGGGTAGCTTCGAGCTACCACTTGCATGTTCCAAGTGCGTCGTGCTCCATCTCACCACCCGCGTACGATGAACTTGAGGCAGAGTCATCGCAGGCTCCCGCACACAAGCAGAATCAGAATCGTCTGCTGCGGATCTGCTGGGCCTCAGCTTTACAGGGTCCATCACCCCCAACGATCCCTCGTCTACGACTGCGGAATCGCCCAAAGCCCCATTCGATGCAGTCATCGCAATCGGCGTTCTCATCAAGGGTTCAACCATGCACTTTGAGTATATCTGTGACAGCGTTTCACATGCCCTCATGAGGGTTCAACTGGATACAGGCATTCCAGTGATTTTTGGCGTCCTGACGGCTCTCAACGACGACCAGGCGTTGGAACGTGCTGGCATTGGCAGAGGGGAGAACAAGGGCCACAATCACGGAGAGGATTGGGGACTGGCGGCGGTGGAGATGGGGATACAGTGCAGGGGATGGACAGCGGGGTTGTTCTTGTAGATAGTGATTGTTGTACGCTGTAGTACTTCCGAATTCGCGAGGATCGACTAGCCGACGTTGGAATACTCACTTTGGCATCATCTCGTTCGCATCCATACAGAACCGCAACGAAATGAGGAAGAAGGTACGCGTGGTTGCTCCATCCATGGAGAGGTCTGACCGTATTTCTTCGTCAAGGTTCTCTTAATGGGTGCTTCGGGTAGCGGGAAAACCTCCATGCGCTCTATGATCTTGTGAGCCGAAATTATGCATCGCCCGCCTACACGAGTTTTGTCAACCTCTGAATTAGTTCCAACAATCCAGCATCCTTGACATCCCGGTTAGGTGCCACTATCGACGTTGAACAGAACCACGTCCGATTTCTTGGAGACCTCATCCTTAACCTGTGGGATTGTGGTGGCCAAGACGCGTTCATGGACTCGTATCTTTCTACCCAGCGCTCCACCATATTCTCGCACGCCGGAATCATGATCTACGTTTTCGACGTGGAAAGTCGTGAGATGGCCAAGGACCTAGAGTACTATCGCGACTGCCTCGATGGTCTATCACAGTTTAGCAAAGATGCGAGTGTATTTCTCCTGGTGCACAAGATGGATCTGGTTCGCGAAGGCGAGCGGTCCGTCATCTTTCAACGAAAAACTGCGGAATTGGAGAGGGCAAGCGGTGAATTCCCTGTCAAAGTAGTCGGGACAAGCATATATGACGAAACTTTGTACAAGGCATGCAAGGTTTGTCTTTTTCTTCGACGAACTGTGTCTGATGTATTGTACCACAGGCTTGGTCGAGCATCGTCAATACGTTGATACCCAACGCTCGAAATCTTAACAAACATCTACGAGTATTTGCAGATGCTTGCAGCGCAACAGAGGTCGTCCTCTTTGAGCGTGCTACTTTTCTAGTTATCGCCACATCGTCGTCCTCCGATGCATCCGATTCCGTAGCGACCCATTCATTAGACCCGAAACGTTATGAGCGTACCTCGGAATTGATCAAAGCCTTCAAACAATCTTGTTCGCGACTACGTGAGGAGTTCCGCTCCCTGGAAATGGAGCTCGCGGAATTTACCGCAGTTCTGGATGAAATGACAAAGAATACCTACGTTTTAGTCGTAGTCCATAACCCGGTTGTTGGTAAGGAGTTGTGCTTTTTCTTGGATATTTTCAACTGCTAAATTGCCTGCCCAGAAACCGCAGCCATTAAGATGAACGTTCGAATGGCAAGGAAAAAATTCGAAGAGCTTCAAGGGGATACATTGATGTCGTAGCATGAACTGGCACATGCTATCGCAGGCCCGTCGGGCGATGATGATGTCTTGTTAACTACGATATTCCTGCACCGAGACACAGGGAAGAACAAAGGCGGGTGTGTCGGTTTGGGTGGACGTCGATGAAGCAGCAGCGGTTTTGGGTGGTTCAGTGGACCACCCACTGCCACCTGCGCAAGCTGTTTAGCAGGGGGCCGGTAGATCTAGCTGTGATGAATGAACATGGATTACACAGAGGACGATGTTTGGGTAGGTGTGACTGGGATATCATACAAACAATTTTCCTCCCTATCCTCTGATATCTGCATTTACCTTCTGGAGATGTAAATCTTCACGCATAAGATGTTCCACGCTCGAGTACTGGACCAAGGTGCCCAT
>JBBPKQ010000497.1:0-10345 GCA_038089315.1 Crocinoboletus aff. laetissimus | reverse complement strand
TAGAAATTGGCAAGGCCTAAAAAGGCTCTGACCCCTTTTATGTTGGTGGGGGCAGGCCAGTCTAGAACGGCCTGGACTTTTCCTTTTTCCATCTCAATTCCCTCAGGGGTTACGATCATCCCGAGCATCTCGACTCTGTCGACTTTAAACATGCATTTCTCAGGTTTCACAAATAGGTCGTTTTCCTTTAGCCACCGCAATACTTCCTTAACTATGCGGTCGTGCTCTTCTTCATCATCCATTTTTGTAAAGACCAGTATATCGTCGATGTACACGATGACGCAGCAGTTCATATCTGCAAATAGGTCGTTCATCATGTGTTGGAACGTGGCCGGGGAGTTGCACTGGCCGAAGTACATGACTAAAGGTTCGAAGGCACCGCGATGTGTGACAAATGCAGCTTTCCATTCATCTCCATCCTTCATTCTCACGTTGTTGTATCCCCAGCGAAGGTCCATCTTCGTGAACATCTTTGATCCCTTTAACCGGTCGATTAATTGGGAGATGAGGGGGAGTGGATAATTATTTTTGACTGTCCACTCATTCAGCCATCGGTAATCTTGTACCATTCGCTTTTTTCCATCCTTTTTCGGTATAAAGAATACAGGAGAAGTTTGGGGAGACTTAGAGGGTCGTATGTATCCTTTTCTAAGTTGATCGTCGACGAAATCTTCAACCTCTTTTAACTCCGTGGGTGACATAGAGTAAAGCTTCCCTTTTCGTGGTACGAACCCTGGTTTAAGTTCAATAGCATGGTCCCACGGTTTGCATTCAGGCATCCGTTCTGAGGCCTTTTTGGAGAACACATGTAGGTAGTTGTGATTGAAGCGCTACCCAAAACCTAATAAAGGCTCTGGCAACCACTCCACTCAACTACCTTATTAGAGACTAGGATGATTATGGGGACAAGCCACAAAGACTAGACTAGAGTCTTTGGGGCGTTCATTCAAGGGTTTATATACTTTACATGATGTTTGTACTTATTGACTACTTGGTCCATGCACTGTAGCTTACTAAGTATGATGTCATCATGATGTCATAGCCTAGAACGTTCTGGAACAACAGAGATTAAATAAACATGTACCAGAAAGATCCGGGAACATTCCAGAATGTTCTATACAAAAAAGGAAAGAGTTTCCCAGGGTCACGTGATTCAAAAAGCGTGGGAAAACAGTGGAAAAGATGGTGAAAAAGTATGCATCTGCAACAATCGGAGTCCCGAATTTTAACACTGCATTATCAGTCAGGTTCATAAGTCTGCGTAAACCTATCGCCGACTTGATCAGGCGTTCGGAAGACTGTGACACCCACGACACAGCAACCCAAAACTCTATGGAAATGTATATGCTCGACCTCTCTCATAGTCGATGGTTTGTGCCTGCCTTGCCTCAATGACGATAACCCCGACTAAATATATGTGAGGAAGCCCTAGAATTGGTGTTGATGTTTAGCATGCTGGAGACAGTGCCGAGAGTTGTGTGGCGTTTGTTGATCGTGGATGACAAACATTGCACAAGTTCCATAAGTTGCGTGTCGGGGTAGTTCGTGCCACGACAACGACATTCCATCGTATACAGTATATCCCAACATACACGACATGAACTTGAACTGCATTGACAAAGTAGACCGCCAGGTCCTTCTCATCGCTGCACGCGTTCAGGCCGCGCTTCAGGCTGCAACTCCTACCGTTCGACCAAAGGAGGAATGGCTGGCATGGATGCAAGACGGTCTGGACACAGAACTGGTACATATCCTAGCCTTGGCTCATTTGAAGTGCCATATGTTTCATGTCAATTCAGAAAAACGCCGGAAGGCCCAGTGCTGGATCTTTCTATCCCAGGCTCCTTGGAAGCCTCAAGCGGGTCTTGCTTGACCATTACAGTGGCGGAATGTCCCTTGACACCCTCGACTTCAAAGAGGTGCGATGGGACGACCCGCTGATCACCAGGAAGCCATATGTGTCCATTCCACCACATGCCCTCCCGGAGGTCACGGGGGTTAACGTTGATCTCTGGTGGAAGATGCCACCGTCCTCAGGTACATTTTCCCACACTCTTGTTTGGAGAAATAACGACGTAGGGTTATATATAGCGTCCTTGAGAGAGCCGACCAGAGGGGTTGAAAATGCTGAGAAGGCACCTGTGGTGATGCGCTGGCCTGAACCGGAGAAGGAGACTAAGACTGGAAGAGAAAGGATCATCCTTAGGCTACCAAGAAGGGATGGGAATTCGGTCGGTGGGATCACTGTTCGTAATGAAGTCGGTGAGTCATATTCCGTTCTTTAATTTACATGTAGATCCATGCCCACCTTTTCAGCCAGCTCATTGAGCACAGTTTTGACTCTGGATGTCAATACCTCCGGAGCTATCAGAAACGCCCCCCATCCTGAGGAACCATCAAACAGAAAGCATGTCAGGATCGAGGGAGAAACAGGCAGGAAAACAAAACAGCGAAATAAAGGCAGCTTGACGGATGGGGTGGCGAGCGATGGAGATGTCTCTCAGACTGGACAGTCTGCCAGCTCAACCTACCAGGAGAGCCCGTCTAAGGTGAGTTGCTCCCGTTAACGTAATCTTGATCATATCTCTGAAGAAATCAAAGATCTGTGACCCATGCAGAAGACAAGGGATGAAGTGTATTTGGCTGGGTAGTGCTCAGACTGTGTCTACCCAGAATGAGAAGCATGCATGCACCACTTGCACTTCCCAAAAAATTCGGTGCATGATCGCAGGTGAGCAACATCATTATTTATTTGCTGACAAACCTTGGATATTATAGGAGTGTTTTCCGCTCGGTGCACTCAAGGGAAAGGGAAATGAAAGACTGCAGCCGAATTACAAGCCCTTATTCAGGCTCCTGAAGAAAAAACCGATCTGGTGAACGGGCCTGCTGCCCAAATTTCAGAGAGGATTGCGGATCTCGAGAGTAAGTTTGCAGAGGATGAAGAGGAACGGTGTGCGCTCCTAGTCAGGGTGGAAAGGCTGGAGCTTCAGGTCAGTCGGTGTTACAAACGCGCCCTAGTAACGCTTCGTTTACCAATTTTCCCACGCTTTCGAGGTCACATGACCCTGAGAAAGTTATGTCATCAAGTCATCTGACCTTTGTCACGTGACCGTGGGAACCTATTTCCTTTTTCGGATAGAATGTTCTGGAACATTCCTGGATCTTTCCGGACCTCACTACTTTAATTACCGAAAGTCTAGAACGGACTAGACCGACGACGTCATAGTGATGTCATACTTAGTAAGCTACGTGCACAGACCATGTAGTCAATAAGTACAAACATCTTGTACAGTATATAAACCTCTGAATCAACGCCCAAAGACTCTAGTCTAGTCTTTGTGGCTTTCCCCCAAAGTTCATTCTCACTCATAAGCTAGTTTGAGAGGTAGTAGCCAGGTGTTAAAACCTTGGTTGCGCTTCAGTCGGTTGGGAAGTCAGAATAGAACACGAACGTAGGAAAAGACCATCAGTGTATCTTTTTTACCACCAAATTCATATTCATGCTCCAAAGTTTGGGATGGAACATGAAAATAAAACATAAACATAAACAGGTTCATGGCCGACAGCGTCCGACCACAATCAAGTTCCAGGTCATTTCACTTTCTTCACCTGAGATCTCCTTCCGAAATCACCGCCGCCCAAGACGGCGGAAAGGACCGAGGTTCATACGAGCAAACATAGACTATAATGTATAAATGTGCTGTGGGCCTAAGAATACTCGCCTTACACTGTATATAGGCAGAATCAAGAAATGTATGTAACGGACCTAGTAAAGCATTGGGTGAAATAAAGCGATTGTGGAAGAAATTTCATTCCGAGCTCGGAAGTGCACAGGAAAAATGTCGGAAAGTGTTCCAAGATGGTGGTAAAGTGTAATAATAGCAATTATGTAATAAATCGAAATTTAACATGTGCACGTGAGGAGAGAGAGAGAGAGAGCTTTCCTTCAGAATCATTATTCCTCGCGCCGTTTTGACGATTGATTTTCTATGTACAACGAAATATGTATGCATCCTGCATTTTCCATCCCCACGTCTAGGACCTCACTCTCAGGCCGCAGCTGCTCCTACTTCACATCTCACAGTCGACCACAGCATGCCTCCGCACGCGCCGATGCCCCAACCCTCTTGCCGGCCGTGACCAACACCCCCATAAAGCCTGGTCCAACCAGCATACTTCCATTTTGGACGTTCTTGCGCTGTTGCCACACCACTTTACATATGCTGGGCGATGAAATGAAGGACTATCTCATTGGGCCAATGTGTCCAACCCGGTTCCTGAACACCTTCTTCCCCAAGGACATGCTACTGAGTCACTCTCCCATCAGCTTCACTTCAGATTCCTTCGAGCGCACTCTTGCTGCGACTTCCAAGTTGAATGCATACCAGCCATTCATGAGTTCCACTGCTATGCTCGCCATGTATTTCACCTTTCCATTGATGGTGCTGCATGTTTTCGAAGATTCAAGACATGCAACCCTTTGCTCTCAACCTGCGATTTGTCGATTCCCATTCCAGTCCTGACAAGAACAATTGCCGCACGTTTTTGTATCAAGTCAAACCTGACCTTTGTGTTTATTCTAATAACTTCTCTGTCGGGTGTGATTGTTCCACAGTCGAGAATTCAAATGGGATACAAAGTTGGATCCTTTCGACCACACCTTCATTGAAGAAGGATTAGACTCCCCAACCTTCCTTCGCTCCACCAAGTCTGCAAAAGACACCCTCGGCCAGATCACTGCTTATGCTTCCGCACATCTTGGCTCTCAGTACCGTACTCACACTTTTTCCGTCCTCGTCGTCCAGGATGTCACACGCATCGTCAGATGGGACCGAGAGGGTGCTATCGTGACAGATGCCATCAAATATGGCCGAGACCAGGTGCTCGCCGAGTTTTTCTCGGGTTACTCCCAAGCCTCCCTAGAATTGTGCGGCATCGACACCACGGTCGCAGAGGCTTCTGTGATGGAAGCCTGTCAGGCCAGGAAGCTGTTGGGCATAGAACCAACGATTCGCCTGCTCAGAACCACCATGCAATGCAACAACGGAACTCCATCGCTTCTCATCTTTCCTGCACCGGTTCCATCAGGGTACCCCCCATCGGCCATGCTACGCGAGCATGTGCCGCCTACGAGTCTCAAAGCTCCAGCACTGTCTTTCTCAAAGACTCGTGGCGTGTTGGTCTGGACGACGTTCTGAGCGAGGGAGAAACATACAGGAGGTTGAACCATGTGAGCGTTCGCAATGTACCTGTTGGCCTGGCTTCTATGGACCTGCTGTGTCTGAACGTACAAACGACCCAAACAGTCCTATTCTCACAAGAGAGTTGGTCATGCCCACTGGGAGCCATGCTGGCCAGCCATGTCCATCATCGGCTCGTCCTTGATGCTGTTGGATCTGGACTGGCTGATTTTCCGTCCGCCCATGGACTTGTATCGGCTGTTCATGATATGTTGATCGGTGAGTTCTCGTTGACAGACCGTACCATCGCTCTTTCCTTCCTCATCTCAGCATGTCCTCCATAGCCCATGATGACGCACTGCAGAAGGTCAGCATCCTGCACTGTGACCTGAGTCCCAGAAACATCACCATATGTGGCCAGCAGGGTCTTCTGATGGATTGGGATCTGTCCAAGTTGGTCGACGCTCCTGAACCCAGGTGAACAACTCACATGGTGTGTACGCTTCCAATGCTAGCTCATGTGCATCAAAATATGATGTGTGTGTCCAGGGAACGTTGCAATTCATGTCTGTAGAGCTGTTGTACAATCGGCAGCGTCAAACAGAGACCTACCGCTTTCGTGAGGCAAAGGAATTGCTGAATGACCATCGTGCAGTGCTGGACATGTACAGAGAATGCATCAAGGGGAACTGGCCTCATAATGCTCTGGCCGACCCCACAGTCCGTCGCGTCCGTCGATGTGTTCGGCAACAAGGTTTCTGCCCACATCTTTTCAAGGTCGACGCATACGCTCAAGTCTCTTGAACAGCGGAAAGCCAAGAGATGCAAAGTGGACTCGAATCTGTCTTCTCACTCAGAGCCCGGTGGGTGTGACGCACGCGGTATGGAGTCTGCAAGTGGATCAGCGGGGCAGGAAGGGTTGGCTGGCACTGTCAGGTCTGTCCGTAGATCTCCAAGTCCAAATCCTCTCCCTCCGTTTCTCGGTTCTGAGGGGATTGGTTGACGTTCGTATACATGCTTGTGTGCTTTCCTTGCAACGACCTTCTTTTCTATCCTCTCAACTTCCTGTATTCAAGCAGTGACGTCCAATGAATGTTCCCAGAATCTAATGTGAGTCATGAGAAGGAAACTTGCCATGCACCGATTGAGCTGAGAATGTTCTACTACGGTCATGATGTCACTGGGTGTCCTGACAAAAGAAATCCAAAGCAGCGAATGCGAGACGCATCCTCCTTTCGCTTTGCTGTTTTATTGTGTCATATCGACACACAGATCACACTAGTCTTACGGTCGTCTTTGAGCGAGGTTTGGAGTACGTTTCATGTCGACATGCCATCCATTAGTGTGACGCCGACATGGGTGCTTCCAACGCAAGATCGGTTTCCGAAGTCAGAATTCCTGCTCCGGACTGCCCAAGTCGCCTGCCTAACGGTCAGTTGACCGCCCCTGCTCCCTGCAGATCTGAATCACTTCACTTCTTGCATTGTGTGCATTACACACCCATCCGAACCGTTGCAGATCTTGAAGCCACACTACAGCGAGTGTCTATGTACAATGCAGTCTGACAACATCGCCAAAGCATCCAGTACCTCTGGATGATTCGCCATCAGCTCCTTCAGGTGGTCAAGATGAAAGAGGCAGACCCTGTCCCTGCCCCCATACTCAATGATCTTGAGGCCGCACTGCAGGAAGTCCGCCGTCTTGTTGACCTCTGGGCCATCAGGAAGCAACTCGAAAACATATTCTAGGTGTCTGTTCAGTAGCGGGTTGTCCAGCCGCCTGAAACGCTTTCGTGGTTGCCCCTCAGGCGCTCTGTCGGCAGGACACTTGCAGGGTGACGTGCCGGGACTTGCTGCCATCAGCTCCGTGACACCCTAACGGTGTGTTCAGCCGCTGGGCTGTATCATGAATGATGATACTTGCCTGTCGGGTCAGCACGGATGCTTCCTGAGAATCCTGTCATTGCTGGGGTGTCGCGGTCGTCGTGGCCTACAAAGGAGAGATGAGTGTAAGCCTGCTTTCGAAACATTCAGTTAACTCTATGTTCTACCGTCTATTATGCTCTATTCAACCATATCTACAAATGTTCCTTTTGTCACAATCCCTTCTGTTCATCCAGTATTTAACCTATAATACCATATGTAACGACCTGTTGTATTTAGATGGGTCTGGGTCAATCCGGGTCAAGTCCGGACTATCAGATTACTGGACAGACACCAGACATATACAGTACAATACAAACGGATGGCAATCCGTGTCATATAACATGGACTAAATAAGCTCGGATTTGTATTTCTCATCTCGGTCCTAACTACCATTAGACCAAGACCATCCTACATGACCCGGATTGACAAATGGTGTGACTGACATTAATCCGAAGGCAGTGACCATCATCAATCCGAAAGTAGTGATTGGAGCAATAGTGTAACCAGTAGCTATGCTAGCTTCATGAAAACAAACCTTCATCCTTGTCCTCAGAATGCTTGGGCCACTTTTTCTTCCCTCGTCGATCTGAACCTCAGAACACCTGGGCTCTTTCTCTTTCTCTTTCCCTTGCTGATTCGAATCTCCTTCCCCTCGTTGATCCAAACCTTGGAATGCTTGGGCTCTTTTTCTTCCCTTGTTGATCTGAACCTTAGAATGCCTGGGTTTACTTTCCTTTGTCAATTTAATCCTCGGAACGCTTGGGCTTTCTCTTTTTCCCTTGCCGATTCGAACCTCGGAATGCTAGCGCCGTTTTTATGCCAACCTCCTCCACCCCACCCCTCTTAAAGTCCGAGCTCATGGGTACGGTTCAACCAACTATCTTTCTTATTTAAACCTCACTAACCTTCATACCAGCACACGTCATTGAGGTTACCCTATACAACATTTCCCCCCTCTTCTCTGAAGCGCAACCAAGATATTACCACCTCTCAAACTAGCTTATGAAATGAGTATACTTTGGGGGAAAGCCACAAAGACTAGACTGAGGTCTTTGGGGCGTTCATTGCTCAGTTTATATACTACCACATGATGTTTGTACTTGTTTACTACTTGGTCTGTGCGTAGCTTACTAAGTAGGATGTCATCATGATGTCATAGGTCTAGTCCATTCTAGACTTCGGTAATTAAATAAGCAAGGCCTGGAAAGATCCGGACTTGTTCTAGAATGTTCTATCCATAAAAGGAAATGGTTTCCCATGGTCATGTGCTTGAGGGGTCATGTGACTTATGTAATCGCTTCTCACAGTCACGTGATCTCGAAAGTGTGGGAAAATTGTCAGCGTTACTAGGAGGCGTTTGTAACATTCTCCAAGGGTTCTATTCTTGTGCTACCAATATACTACAAGGCTTACAAGTTGCACACAAGGGTGACAGTGCTGCGAGTGGCGTGACAACAGTTTCGCACCTGTCACGGATACCTGTAGTTCATCACGGCCAGCTTCCTGACCACGACGGGTGACGACATGACACTGACCGTGCGTTTCTCCTCTACACCACTGACAGCATCCAGGAAGCATCAGCACCAATGGATGAAGACATATTGAGCGACGTGATTCCAAGCAACATTGTGTTAAGACAGGCAAGTAACCTCTATCCCTCCAGATGGCGCTATGTTCATCGCGCATGTGACGTCAGACGGAATAGCAGAACGAAGTTACGGACGATGGTGAGGGTGAGTACATCGACGGGAGCGTGAGCATGGAAAAAGACGAACTCCAGAGTGACCAGGAGGAACAGATCTGCATGCTCGTCCGTGTACGGTTCCCTTCAGTTTAACGACCTCCCTCTTTAGGAACCCGTTGCAAGTGGTTCTTCGCCATCCAAATTAGCAAAAATACAGCAGTCCGTAGAGAGGTAGCAGAAGAAGCAGAAACGAAAATCATTCATCACCTCTCAAACGACAATGCTCACCCACTCAGGGTTGACTCTGATGGTCAAACCCTAGTGGTCGACAAATATGATCCCATAGATGATCGATCTCATTCTGAGTGCGACCGCATCATCATACTCTCTGCATTCCCATCCTCAAATCCTGCATTGCGTGATGTGAATCCTTCCTAATCCATCTTCAACTTTTCTAATCCTCATTTGCATCAGATATTATCTCTTTTTGGTGTCAAATCTGTCAAATTGCATGGCAAGATCCCCCAGAATAGGCCCAAGGCAATTCTTAACGAATTTCGCACCTCAACTCGCAATGTTGGTGCACGCGTCCTCATTCTCTCCATGGTTGGTATGGTCAGTCTTAACCTAGCCTGTGCAAACATCATGATCATTGCTATACGTTTCTTCTTTTCTTTGTTAACCTTCATTAATTATATATATTTAGGACACCTTGTGGTCCGCCCTCAACGATGAACAGCTATGTGCTTGAATCTATCGATTCCCGCAGCAAAAAATTGTTCGCTTCTATCGGCTGATTGCAAGAGGCACCCCGGATGTTTCTAATACTTCATTATTTCCATGTACTAACAATCTACTCTAAGTCTCTTTGTTCACCAGCTGCAATCTGGGAGATCCCACAAAAGCTGTCGACAAGTCTGATGATGGCAGTGATGTAATCATGTAAAGGAATCCAACAACGACAAAGGGGCAGAAAAGATCTATAAAGGAACGGCTCAGCCATCATGCAAGGTACGACGGACTGAGGGAAGTCATCGCTCAATGTGTCTCTATATATGGTGGCTATTTTATACTACGGACTTAGTATAAACTAATTAGTGGTGGTTTAGCAAGAACAAGCCTCGCTCGAGACTCTCAAGCAACATTGTCTCTACCTTACCAAGCTTGTGAAGGAGGGCGAAAGGGTTCTTCTTGACTAAACAATCGGGAAAGAATGCAAACCGTGTGCTTGAGCCAAGCTTGCATATGCTCGAGTATAGTGTTGAATGTGCAGTCGAATCTATCATCACGCACGGTCAACCACATTCGTCACACACGAACCCCAACAGAACTGATAAATATGCCTGCAGAAAAATACAAATAAAGCATTTACTGGACATTGCTCACTGCTGCCACATCACCCTTTGTGCGAAATGATATCGCACATTCCACGCAGATGTGCGCCAACCTCGCATGAGCCTGCATTTCCTGCAGGGCATGCTCATCAGCGATGTTCCTGAGGATGCTCGGCATGTGGACGGTTATCTTGACCGCTGGAATGACTTGGAGGAGCA
>JBBPKQ010000494.1:0-10419 GCA_038089315.1 Crocinoboletus aff. laetissimus | reverse complement strand
GTCGTCGAGTCATAGGGCGCTAGAGATTGATTTTTGGGGGTGGGCCGGAAAATGAATGAATAAAATATGGGGGGGGGTGAGGCCAACGAGGAACGCGCGCGCGCGCGCGTGCGTGCGGCGTCGGTTTCGATGTTCTAGAAAGTAAATCAGAAAGATCAGGTTGAACGACAGCCGGCTAAGTCGCCAACACCCATGTTATCGGGATACTTTTCCTTTTCTTCTCTTTTTTTTTTTTCTCTTCGGGTGCGCCACCGGGGTCCGAATGACGAACATCCCTAAATCCACGGTCCCGGTTTCCGTTATCTAGACTATGAAGCGGGTCCGGTCGGTACCATCGTTGCAGCCGCCACCGTTGAATCTGCAGGACGAGCGTAACAGATCAGTCGACGACCTACATGGGAGCGAAACACAACAACGTTGAATGAAACATCCAGGTCTCCCTGCCGCGTGCCAACGTCCAAACGAAATCTACAAGACGCGTATCTGAACGAACGTGCCGATCAAGAGTGCACTGATAAACAAAAGAGTGGTACATATGTTCAGTATGTCTGTCGATCCATTCCTTCCCACAAGATGGCGGGGCAGGAGAGGGGTATCCTAACAAGACAAGAGTCTTCGCCACCATAGGATGAACCGTGTCCACCATCCTCCTTTGTACCCATCGCTCCGTGGCTTGGTGCTCACCCACATCGAACCCGTGCCAAAGCGAATTTCCTTGCCTTCCCCTCGTTCTTCCTCGCCCTCCTCAATGTCAGCTGCTCTAGGATGTGGTAAGACGGGAAAACGTGGCAACGATCCTCGAGTGATAAACGAAGGGAAAACGGTCAACATCGACAGATACTCTGGGTTCGGTAAATCCGGTGCTGTCCAAATGCGCAAATGCACGTCATCCGTCTCCTCAGCTGGGGCCTCGGAGTAGAGAGGTGCCAATGGCTGTTCCTCTCCTGCCTCGTGATCCTGCGGGCTGATAGAAGGAGCACCGTCCTCCACGTTCTCCGCGGTGGAAGGTAAAGGAGGCATCATGACATCAGAGGAATGAGAAGACGCAGACGGAAGAGAGTGTGAAAGGGCGGGCATATCTAAGAATGGGTCACTCGGTGCTCGCGCGCGTTTACTGTGAGTAACCATGGAAATTGGCGATAGCCTTGTCAGACGAGAGGCACTGGGAGCAGACAATGGATTTGATCTATTGAGACCCGAGGGCGATGGCGCATGGGAATTATAGCCGTGGGCGTTTGCGCCGGAGGAAGGCACCTCCTCAAAGGCAAGAACCTAAAGAGTGGTAAGTATCAATACATATGCTCGTGCAAATGGGGAACCTACCCCTTTAAGTATGTCGATGGCCTCGAGCATGAAGTCCTTTCCACTGCGTGAGAGAGAGCGAGAAATTATGAGGTCAGAGATACAGGGACGGACAGAAGGCGGGAAGGACATACGCTGCCTCTTTGAACACCGCATCATCGAGTTCCCATTCGATCCTGTTGTCCCCGGCACCCCCAAGTTGTTCTGGGAGTGTCTGTAATCGCAGGACTGCCCATAGCGCCTCAAAGAAGGGTTTCGTTCCCGGCATACCCATGGTGCACCAAGTCCTTACGAATCTATCCAAGCGGTCGAAACGCTCCTTTCTCGCCATTGGACCGCTTGGGGTCGCTCGGGAATGAGGCATCAGCGAACCACCCGGCTGCGTAGCGCAGATATGTGCCTGAAACTCCGCATGTCGTCTTGCGTTGACGCTCGCGTGGAAAGCAGAGCGAACGGACGCTTGGAGGCGCGAGTAAAGCGCACGCTGGGATGGCGCGACGTTGTTCAGAGTTTGTGTCATGATACGACCGGCAGCTTCATCCTGGTCAAAGTACCTGTTTGAACGGCATGAGCAGACCGCATCAAAAAAAAGAAGTGCGAGGTGGAGAGGATACCATGAGCGACAGTAGTCGGTGAATTTCTCAATGTCACTTTGGGACACGCCGAGCGGTGTCGAGGAGCGATTGCGGACGGGGGGTGTCGGGCCTGGGCGACCACTCCTGCGGCCTCTGGCTCTGCCGCTGGGGAGAGTGGGCGATGTTGGTGATGTTGGGCCAGGTTTGGGGAAAGTTGGACTGTTTGGGGGTGAAGTGATGGAGGGCGAGGAAGGAAGGTCATAAAGGAGTGTCTGGTTATTTTGGCCGTTGATGTGGACCGAGGTTCTAGGAGGGAGAGAGCGCAACGGGGGTGGAGGTGGGCGGGGACGGGGGGTTTCCAGACGATACGCAGCTGCTGACATGGTGTTTCGAATCCAGTTCGAACTTGACGAGCAGGCTGCTCAGGAGAGCGGTTCACAGCAACGACTGGGTGGCTGGCCAGTGAGAAAGAGTTGAAGTGTACTGCTTCGAGGCAAGAAATGGAGACAATCGAGTCGATCCGCTGCTACTGCACTCACGGCCTCACGACTGAGCCAGGTGAGTCTCTGCGGATGGTTCTCGGTGAGTCGTAGTAGGCCCCGACTGCTGACGACTATGGTGTCACTCCCAATTTTAGTTGCCACCCCGCCACGAAACCGACCACGACCCGAACTACGATTCTAACTATATCATAACTTGGCTCCTGATCGTGTTCATTCTAGCTTTTCATGTTTCAGGTTGACACCGCCGACCTGGCAGATGCGGCACGACTTTTGCTGCATCTCCGAGAAGGCGACTCGTTCGCAAAGTTTCATTGATCAGCATGCACCCATCAATGAAAAATCCGCTCTCTGGCCCTCCAGCTCTGATGGCTTGTCGTTCTCCTCGAAGGTGAGTGTTTGCTCGCTTAGGGTGCATTTGGCAGTCGCTATCCTCCCACGCCGTGGCCGTCCCGCTGGTCATCTCAGGCATCTGCTTGATCAATCTCTCTATCGTAAACACCGCATCCCTCTCCGTCCTGATACACCCTTCCCGCATGTTTGCAGTGTGACACTCTAATAACGATCAGTGCGGAGGTATCGAGAACCCGCAGAACGGGCTGGCTTGGACCACGACCATCACCTGAACACAGCTTGGCCACGCTCCACCGCGTAATTCAACACAGCAAATCGGACTGGTTCGGACATCTTATCCGCTGACCCGACCCGGGCGCTTTTCGATCACTTGGCGACTTTGTGCCCATCGACCTGACCTCACTCCCACCGGCCACCCATCCGATCAAGCCGTACTGGGGCATGCTATCGGTCCTATCCGAACACAACAGATCTCTCTGGGCTTGACTCGGTGCGCACTTACGCCCCCATGCCGTTGCTCACTCATTCTGAGTCTGCGTAGGTACCACGCCCATGTCAATCGACTTGTGCCACCCGGCCTGTGATGAAATCACCTCATCTTTGTCGTCATCTTTCCGACTTTATGAGGGATTGCTTCCTGGCTGCGATTGCTTGCGCCGGCTCCCAGGCGACCCTCCTCGCGTGTTCCTGACAGGCCCCCTTGGACGTCGTGATGCAATTTATCGTCAACGGAAGAGGCGGTACTCGTCAGGGTACGTGCTCACGTTCGTCCGATAGATGCATTCTTTTTCGTCGTAGACGTAAAGAATATCGTAGCAACAGACGGCATCTCATCTCATCGAAATCTCCCTCTGAGGGGGTGGGTGACCACAATGACCCTTTGGCTCCAAAGGCCGCTCGAAAAACAGACCCGCCACCGTCCTTCGATCGGTGGTGGCTGTCGAGTGAGCACGAGCTCACTACCACCTTTAATAGGATAGCTAATAATATCGTCATCTGCACCGTCGAGCGTTCAGCGACATGCAAACATGTATACAGCATTTTGTAATGGTATCTGTGTGATCCGTCTCCGATCGGCCTCCATGACATTGGGGCGAAGGACCCCCCTGGCAAGACGCGAGTACGTGAGGTACGAGCTATGACATGCCTCCACGGAAGTAAACTGTCAAGGATTTTGGGGCTATCCGCATCACAGGAAACTTTCCGAGATTAAATCGCACACTCGATCGACGTACTTGACTCCAGCGTAAAGCGGTTCTCTCTCACCGGTTGGCATCTGAGATAAACTCGTGGTAACGGCGCATAACAGTCCTGCGACCTCACCCAGGGGGCATGTGTCAGCTTTCATCTTCATGCGGAGAAGAAGCTTGGCGGGAGGCAAGGAATAAAATAAAAAATAAAAAATAAGAAAAAAAAAATGGTGTGAAAATACACGCATCGCGGCATCATTTCGCAATTAAACTTGAATCTCAAGGGAAAAGATAATAACTTGGCACCTTCCAAACAGGATCGGCTTCTCTTTGCTCGTGGATAATTGCATCGCTTGGCGGGCAAATACAATTGGGGCACTGACAGGTTGAGTTTTGATCTGGTTACTCGCTGCAACCGGGAAAGAAAAAAAAAAAAAAAAAAAAAAAAAAAAAAAAAAAACAAGGAATGAAAGGGGGCCGTAGGGCCGGCACGCGCCTTCAGCGATTAGATCAGTCTGTAGCCCAAGTCCGCGCGATCGCAACAAGCGGAACGGAACCCGGTGGCCAAGATAGAGGAACCATATGCATAACTACAGATGCCGTCAGGAGATTGCGATCGGGTGCAACCGAACGTCCGCCTGGCAGGATTTCCATGTAAGATTATTTGTCCCATAAAAGATGAGAGGAGGGGTGTTGGCACAAGTGGCACGAAATGGCTGTACCACCTTTCAAGGGTCACATATATGGAGATGATGGACCGCGGGGAGGGGGGAGGGGGAGGTTATATGTTGTCTGAGAGAGGCATGTGCAAGACAGGCCCCAAAGTATGGCGAGTTCCACTAGACTGAGTGACCGATGTGTGGACTGGGAGGAAGGGGCGGAGAGGCATCTAGCCAACCATAGCCCAGGACATTTCCGTGATCGATCACGAATTGGACAATGTACCTCATTGACGGAAACGTCCGAGTATGTCGAAAATAGCAAAGATCCAAAGGGGGAGATGTGCCGAAAACCCAATTAATTCCGCAGTGCGTGCGACCACGCAGAGTCAATGCCACAAGGTGGGCTGTGGAGGCCAATCGGGAGAAGAGAACGAGAATATGGAGCGGTTCGCCTAGGGATATACCGGGCACCGATATAGGCTAGGAAAGCAGGCTATGACGAGAAAGGCAAGAAAGATGAGGACTTGCGGTAGATCTTTGTGAGCTTGCCGAGGCACGAGTAAGGGTGGATTTGATAGCAAAGAAACGGGACCTTTTTTTATTTTTCACCAAGTCAGCGCCTACCGCGGTGTTCACGATCTGGGTCTTACGGTTGCTCTGACACGATTAGAGTTTTGGTGCAAATCCCCAGATATAAAAGAGGTGGTGGGGAACAACACGGCGCATTCCCATTTCGCACATACCTTTATTGATCCCCTCCATCGCAAAAGTGCGCCTGCAACCACACAGCAGCAGGCAAGCGTCATAACGGTAACGCAGCAGCAGCAGCAGCAGACAGGAACGAGGCCCCATTTGGTGAAATTTCATCGAGGTCCTCGTGGTGCGCGTCGTGTTCGCTGTCTTGAAGGACGGGTGAGTGCCTTGTGGCTGAAACGACCACAGCTGATCGCGATTATGGGTTGCCATTACAGCATACTAGGTTGCGCTGGTCGCTGTCGGTTTACAACTGAACTGGTACGGATCCGTTCATTTCCCTTTGCTCGACCTGATCGCTGAATATGGTCGTTCCGTGATGTGACAGCGGCAACTCCCGGCGCCCGATCACCCATTCCTCTACATCGCCCATCCGTGCAAACAACTTCAAGTATCGTCTTTGTCCGCTACCACCACCACCATCCCCTCCTCCCCCTCCCCCGACTCCAATCCTCACAATGGACTTCGGGCCTGCGACCGCACACCAGTCCTCCCATCCTCTCTACACCGCGGATCTCGATCACACCTTCTCTTCTCTCCAGTCTGTCGACACCGCTTCGCCTTCTCATACCCATCTCTCCCAGTCGATCCCCCCTCAAAACTTCGATCATGCAGAACCCATAGACGTACCTGACCACCCCCCCTACGACATATTCAACAACAACCCCACCTCGTTCTCCGCTCGCTATCGCACCAACTCCTCCTCCTCCTCCTCCCTTGGGCCATCCTACAGCATCGCTCAGGACCCGGCTTACCCCCGCACCTCCTTCTCAGACTCCATACCCTCCTTTGCACACTCCAACGGCAGCTCGTACGACATGATGAGCAGCGTTCCCTCCTCCTACAGCGGCAGCTCCGGCAAGGTCTCCCCGCTCACCCCAACCGAGCCCATGACCACACAGCATTCCCCTGTGTTCCCCCTCAACGGCCACCAAAAGGGATTTTCTGACGGCCATTATCCTGACCTTCTCCCCGAGCGTCGGATCTCCAGTGTGAACGGTGCTGGCTATCACACCGATTTCGCCGATGACTATGCTATGGGCAATGGTGCTGGTTACCCGCCTTCCGCCCTCCCGCCGTTCCCAGATCGCATGGGTCGCTTCCCACCCGACTCCCATTTCCCGCATAGCTCGCTCGCTCCCAGCTCTGTCGCGTCTCATATGAGCCACAGTCCGGACGTGTTTCGAACGGGTGTCGCCCCACAGGCTACCCATTGTTTCCGTCCCGACTCGGGCATGCCAACGTACGAAGACATTCCGCAGTATTTGGGTCACAATCCCCACGCAGACTTAACGTTAATGCCCAGCATTGGCACTGGCTTCCCTGACTTGCGCCACGGCCCAGGAATGGGCTCGTCGAGTGACTTGCAGTCCTTTATCCGGTGAGACCCGTCACATCTATTAATTTGAAATTTCCCATACTTAGGTTTATCCTCGACAGCCCTTACTTGGACCAGTACGTGCGGACCCCAAATCGCCTTGCGTTTGGTGAGCGGACCGTCATTGTAATGTCCTCCAAGGTCGCCCAAAAATCATACGGCACCGAGAAACGCTTCCTGTGTCCCCCACCTACAGCGATCATGATTGGCAACTCGTGGTGGACAGACGTCGTCCGCCGAGGGGAGGAGCCTAAGCTTTGCCCGCCACGTGTCACCGTTTGCATCTCCGGCGAACCTGTCCCACAGGAGGGCACAATCGAATGGACCTCCGCCTCTGGCAAGATTTTTGACGTAAACGATGCCCCTACCGGTACAACTTACATTGGCCGCTGCGTCGGCAAGCAACTTTTCATTTCAGACGTCGACGAGAAGAAAAAAAAGGTTGAAGCCCTCGTCAAGATTACAGCACCTTCCTCTGACGACGAGCCTGAGCGTGTCATTGGAACCTTCCCTTCACGTCCCATCAAGGTCATCAGCAAGCCAAGCAAAAAGAGGCAAAGTGCTAAGAACCTCGAGCGTACGTTACATCATGACAATTCACTTGTCCCGTTTAGTTGATATGAATTGTTGTCGACAGTGTGCATCAACCACGGCTCAACCATTTCGTTGTTTCACCGTTTGCGTTCCCAGACGGTCTCCACGAAATACCTTTGCGTTTCTGGCTCCGGATCGTCCTTCAAGGGATCTGATGGCGCATCCCTTATGGGCATTGACAGCCGTGCAAGGTCAAGCACGCCGTCCTTCATCGCTCGCACCGCAAGCTGGGACCCATTCGTTATGTACATCGTTGACGTGAACAAACCTTCTGGTGGTATCGACGCCCCGCCGCCGCCGCCGCCCCAGCCTGATTACCCTTCACCTCCCCCCAACGCAATCGCTATCACAAATAACGGCTCGCAGATCCCGATATACTATAACCAAACGGTAGTGCTGCAGTGCCTCGTCTCTGGCGTCGTCTCACCCGTCCTCATCATTCGTAAAGTGGACCACCAAACGACTGTCGTTGGTGGGGGCCTCCAGGAGGGCACCAAAAATGTTCCAGACCACTACTGCGCCCCTGGTGAGGTCTGTGGTGACCCTGTGTCTCAGCTCCACAAGATCGCTTTCGAGGTGTTCGACTCCACCAAGGGTATGCCGGAGCCCGGCACGCCCGGCCAGACAGGCGCCTTCCTGTCATGCATGGGGGAGAAAGTGAATACCTATCGGCCAATTGAAGGTCGACAGTGGAATATTCCCCAGAGTCTTGGGTCGACGTCACCGATTCTTCCGGGATCCCCCGTTGTCTCAACCCCGGCGTCAATGTCAAACAGTGCCGACTACTTTGGCCAATCCAACGGCACGGCCAACAGCGAGCCTGCCTCGCCATCGTCATCGAATGATTTCTCCAACGACGGTGGCCGAGTAAAGAAGGGTAAGCGGTCAACGTCAAGCGCTGGTGGCATCCCAAAGAATCCGGGGCCCAAGGGCCGGAGACGTCCTACATCAGCAGGCTCGGCGTCTTCCGGTCGCCGGGGTTCCTCGAGCGATTCAGGTATATCATCCGGGGCGCTATGGCAAGTTGATATAGGTGAAACAAGTGTCTGGACAATCGTTGGCACAGGTAACGTCGCGTTTGTTTCGTTCCATTATTTTTTTTTTAACAAGGTCGTTTTCAGACCAAGTACGGTACAACTTTTACGTCCCCCCTGTTTTGTTTGACAATCAAAACGCACCGCAAACCGGATCATTCCCTGTTCCCTCGAAGCCAATCACCCCGTTCCCTGCTGTTGTAAAATACCTCCCCCCTGACCGCGCTGCGGAGGCGCCCAAGACGAGCGGTCCACAGTCTCGCGGTGTGTTGGCGAAGCCGAGCCCTCACATCAGCAAGATGTTGACGGTATACGGCGAAAATTTTAACAAGGCGGAACCTATTCACATTTTCTTTGGGTCTGAGCCCTCGCCGTACGTGGAGGTGAGGTGCAGCGAGGTCCTTGGGTGTCTGCCGCCAGAAAACCAGGCCACCAAACGGCGACCCCTAATCATGATCCGGCCGGACGGTGTCGTGTTCCCTTCTAGCATCATGTTCCCTTAGCTTGGTTTATCGTTGTTCTGTCAGCACGTCCTGGTTTGTCTGCTAACGCTATCGGCAGCATGGCCTGCTTGTCTGGGCATGTTTCCACTGTCGTAATTTCTGTCTCGTTTGTCACTGCTGTTCAACGTAGGATCTGGTAGTTATTTGTACACCAATGGACTTCCTCTAGCTGTCTGTCGGAAGACATTATGTAGCCTCTCGATCTCTGTACTATCTCTCGCGCTGTCGTTGTCCGATACAAAATATAAATGCATTCATAGAGAATCCAGTTGGGAGTTGACTAGTTTTTTTAAACTTGAGTTTAAATTGGCGTTTAAAAGTTGGCACGTGTCCACTGGCCACGTGATTGGGAAGTGTCGCCACCCCTCGCAACCGGCCTCATATCGTGTTGCGCAGCAGCCACCGTCTTGACAGCGTGCGGCTCCGTGATTTCATCAAATCTGACATTCGCCTTCAATTCTTCCTCTTTTTCGTCCACTCCACCTCGAGTCACAAGCAGTCCAAGAAACAGCCTTCGATTCAGAAGTTCGAACAGTTACGGCGCCGCTGCTGTTTACGACCTTCCCCGTGTCCGATCTTTCTCCACTGCGCCTTATCGTAATCCACGAGTGGCAGAGAGGCGAGGGCCCCGAGCTGGTTACGGACGACATCAAGATCCCCTCCACCCCTCCCCAAACTCAAATCACCCGAATCGCCTTGCAGTTCCCCCCTCAGACCCGAACCAGCGATAATTACAACGATCACACCATCCGCCTGCTTAATGCCATGATGAGCGCATTCACGTCACCACCATCCCCGCTTTTGGATGTATCGTCCTCCCCATCGTCCGCGCCGTCGTCCGCCTTTTTGGTGGGGTGGCACATTGCCTCGACCTTTCCCTGTCGTCTCTGGAACGCGTATGTAGCGTACTTGTGGAACCATCAGCCCAGCTCGTGGATCGGTCGCCTGGCGTCGACATTTCGGATCTTGGCGGTCATCATCATCCTCCCTGTCGTCCTCTTGACGCTTCTCGTACGTCCCCCCTTCCCCTCTCCTCTCTCATCTCATCGCTCCCCTTCCCCCCCCCTCTTATCTCGTAATTGGACGAATTTTATTTTGGATATGCGGCTCGGAATTGATGCTCGCCTCCTTTTTTTTTTTTCCCAATTTATTTATTTTTGCTGTTACGGCGAGTCCGTTCCGAAGTTCCTTGCGATTGTACTAAATCTGTCAGGGCGCCGTCGTCCTCCCCCCCCATCCTATCTCCGCTCGAACGGAGTATGGTTCGCTTGAGCCTCCTTCGCACATTGCATACCGTACCGTTCTCGTACTCGCCCGTCCTATGATATGATATCTTTTTTTTTTTTTTTTTTTTCTTCCCCGCCCCCGCCCTCGGACCCGCTCTTTCTCCCCCCTCCCGTTCATCTTGCCGCTACTCACCCTCCTTTCTGTTTTTCTATTCCGATCCCTCCCCCCCCCCGGCTGGTCCGTGGACGCGACCGAACTTTGTCGTCAATAAAAAACATAGGACGTGACCTCGTACGTGATCGCACGCACGCTTGGCATCGTCGAGGACCTCAAGGCGTCTACGAGCG
>JBBPKQ010000493.1:0-10425 GCA_038089315.1 Crocinoboletus aff. laetissimus | reverse complement strand
TCAGGCATTTTACTTTCAGCTCTGTCATACTCCTGCACTAGTTGTTATTCAGTTAACTCTCGATACTGCTGTGCAAGGCTCAGTGATTGTGTGCATCTTTGGCCACCTTTCTGAAGGCCCTTGGACTTGGACCTGAATTCTTCCTTTTGAATTGGACCCTCCCTTGGTTTGGACCTTCCCTTGGTTTGGACCCCCCCTGGTTTGGACTTCCCCAAGATTGGACCTTCACTTCCTGGTTTGGACTTCCCCTGGTTTGGATCTCCCCCTTCTGAATTGGATCTTCTTCCCTGAACTTGGATCATATTTTGGATAGTTCAGATTCCATACTTTTTTATTATTGAAATCAAAATATATAGGTGTTTTCTGGATTCTTGGTTGATATTTCTTACAACGTTTCTATTAGGTCTACTCCTTCTACCTCCCCTCAACATGCTCAACATTCTGCTCACCAGGCTGAAGGTGATTAATATTAAATTGATTCTCTCCATCCTGTTGTTATCCAGTATATTGTAAATTCCAGTTTCATCCCCCTGTTCCTGTTCATTAATATACTGACATTCCCTGTCATCATATTGTTCATCATGACATGCAACGTATATATAAGAATTACCTGTCTCCTCCACCACTTCCTTCTCCTTCTCCTATATTACCTCCTATTCCTTAGCCACCCATGTATTTCAATCAGTCTCTATCTTATTAGCCTCTATCTTATCAAGCATTTATTCCACCTATTTCACATCCTCAAAACTTTCCTTAGATGGCTCCTTGAGTAAATTATAATACTTGCCTATTGGAAGGCTTTAATCAGACTCATGCTAGAGGGCATAATCAAAGATATAATCATGCTTCTGCTGGTCCCTCTGAAGCTAGTCCTGCACTATATTATCCACAACATCATCAGCATGTTATTGACCTGCAGCATGAGGCTGAGATATAAGGTTATATGCTAACTCAGTAGGAATAAAAGCAAGAGTGTCATCGTCAGATGTAGTTGCAGCTAATACAGACCAGCTACTGTAACCAGAGAGTCACAGGAGAGGGGATGCAACTCGTAAGCAAACAACTCTCTAAGTGAGGTACTCACATATATATGATCATTGAAAGAGTACCAAGGGCCTATTCAGGGTTTATGACGATGAAGTCACCTGGTAGTCAAGCAAATTGAGGAGGGGCTCCGATAGTTTGTTATGGGATGACTATATGACTTTAGGAAAACATAGTCTAGGAAACATTATATAAACTCTAGTCTACTTATATACTTGTGTATGTTATGCTTACTGCATTACTCCAGTATCCTAGTTCCTAGCGAGAAGCTCTTAAGAAACTTCTAAGATGATGCTAGAGATGAGTGATGAAGGACAAGAGAGAGAGGAGTGAATATCTCAGTTAACCCTAACTGGCTTCTGGGAAACTACACAGTAGATTGCGTAGATCTAGCTGGGTTGTTACAGTACAAGAGATGCTTTTTATATAAGGGAAGGGTCTATACTCAGATCAGATGGCTACATAGCTTTCACAAGAGAGGAAGCTATAAAAGGAAAGAGTCCATATGAAGTGGAACGCATATGAAAAGAGCATAGCCTCTCTAGAATCTAAAGAAGGTTTGTATGCATGGGAAAATGAGATAGGGGCATAAGAGAAATAAGAGGATATAATGCACATAGTGGCAAAACCATAACATTACCTCCTTCCTTACTGTCTAAGCACCATCTTTAGACTTCTTCAGAGCATGTCTGGCCCTGACTTTCCTCTATTGTTAATGGCATAGTTATCATCAAAGTCTGACCTGTTGAGGGGTTCGGCAACTCGACAGTCATTGGTGATGTGCCCCTCTCCATTGCATAAGGTGCATTGGCATGCTGGGTATCGATAAGGTGCATGACCCACTCCATGGTAGTAGTCACAAGGGTGTTCAGGGCATCTTTTTTGGATGTGGTTAGGGGCCCAGGCCATGCAAAACAGGCAATGGTATTGTGGGCAGTTAACCCACAAGTGGTGGGAGCTGTGACAGTTGAAGTATTATGGGGAGCCGGGGGGAGTTACACGAGTGCTATTAAGGGGGATGGGGTTTTCAACAGACCCCGAGGATGATCCAGAGGGAGAGGACCTTTCATTTGCAGTCCTAATAATTTCATTTGCTAGCCTCTTTTCTAAGGGGGTTAATTGCAGTCGCAGGGAATCTCTAGTCCTAACTGGAGTAGGAAATGGGGATATTAAAACAGCTGGTACCACACAGCTAGAGTCCACAGTGAGAAACTATGTGAAGCGCAACCAAGGTATTAACACCTGGCTACTACCTCTCAAACTAGCTTATGATGTGAGACAATACTTTGGGGGAAAACCACAAAGACTAGACTAGAGTCTTTGGGGTGTTTGTTCACTGACTTATATACGTTACAGGATGTTTGTACTAGTTTACTACTTGGTCTGTGCGAGGTAGCTTACTAAGTATGATATCACTATGATGTAGTGGTCTAGAACGTTTTAGAACAATGGAAATTAAGTACATGAGTTCTGGAAAGGATCTGAGAACATTCCAGAAGGTTCCATATGAAAGAGAAAAGAGTTTCCCAGGGTCACGTGATGTTGGTCACATGGTTCAATGACTAATCATCTCACGGTCACGTGACTCAAAAAGTGTGGGAAATTTGATAGATGAAGCGTTACTAGGGCGTGTTTGTAACACTACCCCCTCTATGGTTGTTGATGTCCAGTCTAGACCATAATGATTATGCTTTGGTGAAATTTTTGTATGGTTTAAATAAGTTTGAAAAGTCCATTTGTACCATTCGCAGTTTTCGTGGTGCGTTTGGTTTGGCTGTGTGGAAGTCTGAGATGGCCTCTTTGGCATTTGCTAGATTTGCTACCGGTTCCCAGGTTCTGTCCTCTTCTTGGTATCCTTTCCAGTGGACTAAGTACTCTAGTTTGTTCCCTTTTAGTCATGAATCTGCGATGTAATCGACTTTGTATTCCTCGTGCCCTTCTTCCGTAACAAGGGCGTGGGAGGGCTTATAAGTAACTTGTCCCGGTAGTCTTTCCTTGTAAGGTTTGACTTGGGAGACATTTACTACTGGGTGGATTCTCATCGAGTTGGGTAAATGGAGTTCTATCACATTATCCCTGACCATTCTTTCCACTTCATAGGGTCCTAGCTATCGTTCTGATAATTTATGGTTTCGGCCTCTAAGGTTTAGGTTTTCGGTGGATAACCAAACTTTGTCATTGGTTGTATAAATAGGGGCTTGGGAGTGTTTCTTATTGGCTTGTTTCTTCATCTGATCTTGCGCCTTTCTTAGGGAATTTCATGTTTGCTCTAGGGTTTGAGCTATGGTATCGGCAAATTGTTGGGCTGCCAGTGCCTTGGCTGTGATGGGTTCTATTCCCATTCGAGGTTCATACGTAAGCATTATTTGAAAGGGTGCTTTCCCTGTGGCCGAATGTACTTGGTTATTGTATGTGAATTGGGCTATCACGAGCCATTCTGACCAATCTTTTTGGCGCTCAGCTGTGAAGATTCTTAAATACTGTTGGAGCTCCCAATTAGTACACTCTGTCTGTCCATCTGTCTGTGGGTGAAAGGCCGTAGAGAGTTTTAATTTAATTTTCAGCATATCGGATAGCTCCTTCATTACTTGTGAAGTGAACTGGGGGCCTCAATCGGATACAATAGATAAGGGGACTCCGTGAAGCTTCCAGACGTGGTCTCTGTATAGCTTGGTGGTGCCGAGAGAAGTCATGTCCTTTGTGGTTGGAATAAATACTGCTTCTTTGGAGAATTGGTCAACAACTACTAGGATGGACGTGTAGCCAAGTGGCCTCCTTTATCCTTTCAAGGATGGCCTCTTCCATGCCTGTGACCTTAACCAGGTTCCTTACACGCTCTTTGGAGAGCATGACCATTCCCTTATTGTCTTGGTCAATGCCGATCGCGTGATCTTCGCGTCAGCTAAGGGCGTCTGCCTTTCCCATGGCGGTTCCTGGCTTCTTGATTAAGACGTAGTTGAATCAGGTAAGATATTGGGCCCATCTGGCCTGTCGTCTGTTCAGATTTTGACTAGTCATGAAGTACTGGAGGTTGGCATGATCGCTCCAGATCTCGAATTGTTTTGCACCTTCTAGGTGATGGCGCCATTGTTCCAACAAGAGAATTATTGCTAGCATTTCCTTATCTGCAATCGTATAATTGCGCTGTTCAGGGGTCATGCTATGCAACGCATATGCTATAGGTCGCCAGTGTCCTTCCACTTTGATAGAGAGTACCGCTCCAGTCACAAAGTCCAATGCATTACATTCTAGTCTATATTGAGCATCATCTTGCGGATACACTAGCACCGGTGCGATGGTAAAGGCCTTCTTTAGCCCATCGAATCCTTGTTGTTCCTTTTCTGTCCATTCCCATGGTGTGTCCTTTTTGAGCAGGTGGTTGAGGGGTAGGGTGATTTCGGAGAAATTGTCGATGAATCACCTGTAGAAATTGGCTAGGCCTAGGAACACTCTGACCCCTTTTACACTTTTGGGGATGGGCCAGTCTATTATTCCTTTGACCTTTTCTTGATTCATCTTTACACCCTCGGTGGAGACTATCATTCCTAAGAATTCCACCTGCTTTACCTTGAACATACACTTTTCGGGTTTTATGTACAGATCGTTATCACGAAGCCGCTGTAGAACTTTCAATACAATGCGGTCGTGTTCTTTTTCATTTTCTGTTTTGGTGAATACCATGACGTCGTCGATGTAGACGATTATGCAGTACAGCATATTGTCGTAAATGTCATTCATCATGTGCTGGAAGGTGGCCGGTGAGTTACATTGGCCGAAATACATCACCAGGGGTTCAAAGGCACCCCTGTGTGTGACAAACGCTGCTTTCCATTTGTCTCCTTCCTTCATTCTGACATTGTTATAGCCCCATCTGAGGTCCATCTTGGTAAACAACTTTGCGCCCTTCAATCGGTTGATGAGTTGCGATATTAGGGGGAGTGGATAGTTGTTCTTGACCGTCCACTCATTCAGCCATCTATAGTCCTGCACCATCCTTTTTTTGCCATCCTTTTTCAGTATGAAGAACACTGGTGATGTTTGTGGCGATTTTGAGGATTGGATGTACCCTTTTCTCATTTGGTCGTCTACAAAATTGTCTACTTCTTTCAACTCAGTTGGTGACATAAGGTATAGTTTCCCTTTTCTTGGACAGAAGACCGGTTTGAGATCAATTGCATGATCCCACGGTTTTCTCTGAGGCATTCGTTCTGACGCTTTTTTTGAAAATACGTCCAAGAATTTATGGTATTCTTTGGGTACCATTTCCTCAACTGTCTGTTCTTTCTTCTCTACCAATCGGACCATCCTTTTTATGGCGTGATATATGTAGGGTGTGTAATGTATCTCCCTTTCTTCTAGGGTTCTCAACCAAACTGATTTGTCTTGTAGAATTCGACAAGAGTGCGGGCATCTCGAGAATGTGACTGATCCTGTTTGCCAATCAATTTCCGGATTATGCTTCTCAAGCCATGTGAATCCTAATATGACCGTGTTTGGGCCTAAGTCCGTGATTTCGGCCTGTAACAGTTCCCTGTGACCCATATATTCGACGGCTATGTCGGCTATGTGCATGATCTCTCCTGCCACATTCATGGTGCCGTCTACATTGTAAACCGTAACTGGTTGGGCTAACTTTCTTAGAGGGAAATTGTTTTTCTCGGCGAAACCTCTATCGACAAAGACTCTGTTTGCTCCACTATCCAGGAGAGCACTGGTGGAGACCATCTTATGCTTTGCATTGCTAGGCGAAAGCTTAATGATCAATGACAGCTCCTTTTTCATGTTGATGGACCTGATCATGGTCTGATCTGGGGCTTTAGGTTGAATATTATAAATATTTTTTTTGTTCTTTTTGACCGAATTAAGCCTGCATTCCTGTGCAGCAAGCTCCTTTTCAGGAGGCCTGGTCTCAGTTGGTAAAGTAGAGTAGTCCAATTCTTCGTATATAGTCCTATCCTGGGAGTCGAAGAACTCTTGTTCTTCTTCTCCATATTCTACTGGTAATACATTGTAATGATTTTTGGAAGCTAAAGAAACTTTTTTTGTATGTAAGAGTTTTTCCTTATGTTTTTGGGCGGCCACCCATTTGCCCAGATTAAACGAGCAGCCTAATCTTTTCCCTCGTAGTTCTTAAAGTAGGCCCTCATGGCCTCGAAATCCATTCCATGCAATGCCTGGATCCTTGCGTCCACCTGGGGAGTGGACTGCACTAGTTTTACGACACTCGTGCTTCTCTTGGTCAGTTTTGGGTCAGTTTGTTTGTGTTCGACTGCTCGAACATTCTTGGAGGTCTTGCTCCGTTGGGAGCAGCCTACGCGATGGCCTCCCCCAAGGAAGCCACACTTGTTGCAGGTCTTTTTCGGGGTCCTGCAGTCACGTACGAAATGTCCTTCTGCTCCACAATTGAAGCATTTAGACTTGGCGGTCTTCATAACAACCGCATTGATCTCCATCGTGTTGGGATCTCACGATGTCCTTGTTGATCCTTGTTGAGCGTTGTTTGCCCAGACGCGTCCCTGGGAAGATCTCATCTTGTAAGATTCGATCATATTGCCAATTTTTTTGATATTGGCGATTGTGGTGGATACGAACTTTGTTCGTAATTGTTGGTCGTATAGTATTTTGATGATGTCGCTTTTGATATTGTTCTCCAAAAGAAATACTCCCATGTGGTCCCCACAGCCGGCTTTGCTGTAGAGTGTTAACCAGAGTGTGAAGTAATCTTCTATTCTCTGATTTTGTCCTTGTTTGAGCCCGTGTAGTCGGGCCATAGCCATGTCCGCCTCTACGCCAGACTGGAAGCGGGCCTTTAATTGTGTGTCGATTTCTCCGATATCAGGCCAAATTTTGGAGTTGAAGTGCTCTTGTAGTTGGGTGTGAGCCCATTTGCCAGCACCATTGGCATCCTTGCCCTCTTTCGTTCCTATTCAGGTGAGGATGGCGATATTCTTTGCCTTGTCTGTGTCGAATGATTCCTTGTTCAACTCAAAGTACACCTTCATGTTCATCCACCACATTGCGAACCTATTATATGATCCATCAAAATGGCCTGGTTCGGCTGCCATCTCGACCTTCTTGGAGACCTTTACTTCTACCTTTTTTTCTGTAGAACGCGCCGATCTCCTAGCTGCGTCCTTTAATTCATTGACCTCTCTTTGGAGGGACCGTACTAGGTCTGCCCAATCATTGGGGATTGAGGCCATTGTTTCTGTTGGGGAGTTGTGTGAGGATGTGGGGGACTCAGTATGGCTTTCTGAGTTTGTTTTGGGGGCAGAGTTGTCTGGTGGGTCCCATGGTTCCCACAGTTTGGTTATTTAGGCCGTAAAAGCCTCTTGATCCCTGATTTTTGGGTTTGGGTTCCCAGAGTGTAGCTCATAAAGCTAGGAATTCGGGTGTTAACCCTTGGTCAGTGGAGGTGTCGGGGGCAGGCGGTAGGTCGTTCAGATCGAAGTCCAAAGGGATGGGGGTTCTTAGTTCGTTAAAAATAAACTCCAGATGTGGCGTGACCGATTCTCTTTTTATCTCGATTGGAGTGAATGTTCTTTCCAGAGTTTCTTTGCTGAAGTGTACTTCTAAGTCGGCCGTTCCTTCTTGGTGTTCCTTGTTTAAGAAGTCTTTGATTGTATCGACGATCCGCCCTTTGGATTCGTAGATGGTGAATTGAAAGGTTGCCCGATATAACTCCTGTTCGGGCCAAAGCATACCTGGTATCATAAATGGACTTTTTCTACGCCCAATACTGCAGTTGTTACACTGAGGTTGTTGCTTAAATGTAGAGGTTCGGGACCAAAAGCCAATCCCCACAACCGGTCGTAAAGTAGGGTATGTAAAAGGGGTATTCCCAAACTGGAGTCACAAGCTCCAAACCGTGAAGGTTAAAGAAAGCAAAACGCTTGGAGAAGGGCGTTACCCCAATTAAGCCCGCGTGAGGGTCTCTCCATGGCACCCTAGGACTAATTCCTAGGTCCCTTCTCGGCTGTAGGGCCGGGACTACGTGCAAGAATACGGTAGGAAGATGTATGTATAAGTATCGTGAAGTCTCCTTAAGCCTGGAGTCCGGCTATGAGTTCCCCTTAACGCTGGGGTCCACATGTAGTTTCGGGCGGTTGTAGAGGTAGTAGGGAGGAGAGTGGTTAGTCTAGTCTTTTGAAGTGCAACCAAGGTATTAACACCTGGCTACTACCTCTCAAACTAGCTTATGATGTGAGACAATACTTTGGGGGAAAACCACAAAGACTAGACTAGAGTCTTTGGGGTGTTTGTTCACTAACTTATATACGTTACAGGATGTTTGTACTAGTTTACTACTTGGTCCGTGCGAGGTAGCTTACTAAGTATGATATCACTATGATGTAGTGGTCTAGAACGTTCTAGAACAACGGAAATTAAGTACACGAGTTCCAGAAAGGATCCAAGAACATTCCAGAAGGTTCCATATGAAAAAGGAAAGAGTTTCCCAGGGTCATGTGATGTTGGTCACATGGTTCGATGACTAATTGTCTCACAGTCACGTGACTCAAAAAGTGTGGGAAAATTGATAGACAAAGCGTTACTAGGGCGCATTTGTAACACTATGTATTTGAGTAGAAACTACATATACCTGGAGCCCATAGTGAGAAACTAAAGAAAGCGAACACTGTGGCACTCCAGGAATACAACTGTAGCTAAACAATCCAAAATAATGTACCACAATGTGGCTCACATGCTAAGTATGATAATGGCACACAGTGTGCAATCAATACATCTAACAGGGAAGGGGGCAAGTCTCGTCAAAAGGGGGGCCAGGGAGTAGATAGACGTTGCCCTGAATTCATCTACCATAATGGTAGGGGTCTAAGACAGGAAGGGGGAAGGGGTTTTTTCAGGGACAAGGGGGTGTTCCAATGTATACATATATGTGTTGGGATTCATGTACAGAGTTCTGTTATAAGGGGACAGCGCTTGAACAATAGGGATGAGAAGGGGTCTGATGACCCATGAGGGTAAGTCGTTGATCACGTATGCGAATCCCACATAGTGAAAGAGTTCTAGAATAAACGTCTGGGTGTCTGCCAATACTGCTCTCATTGCAGCTATTTTCTGGAAGTTTTTGTTGTTATAAAAGGTGTTATAAATAGTGTTAGTGATGTGGTACTGTAGGAAGAGGTGGGTGTATTGCTGTAGATAGAAACTGTTTCGATAGACAGTGTTGCCTTTGATGGATATCATGATGTGGGGGTCTAGAAGGACGGAGATGAAAATGACTTTTCGTTGATAAAGGGGGAGTTGTTTAATTCGAATGGGGAGGTTCAAGGGGACAGCATGGCTTCTAGGGGAGGGAGTGGTAGTTTTTATATTTTTCAAGCATGGTCTATGTATGCTCTAAGTTCCGTTCTGGTTCCCGTGAGTTTTCCAAAGAAGGATATTCCTTCCAAGAGATAAGGTATTGCCTCCAAGTGTGTGGTCCACAGTGTGAGAGAATGGATTCTATTTCCCATTCCTCTTCTTCGTCTATTTCTTCTGGTGGGGAAGATAGAAAGTTTGGTCCATGTTCTGCCATCTCTTGATAGAAAAATAAGAGGGAGGTATGGAACATGTCATGGATCTTTCATATAGGGGGAAGTTTGAGATGGTACACCAACGCAGAGATTACTTGAGTTATCTCAAAGGGTTCTTCTCTTCTCAGGGCCAGCTTTCTAGATGGGTACCTCAGCTTTAGGTGCCTTCCTTCTAGCCACACCTTATCTCCTATTTTCCAAGGGCAGAACTTGGAAGTGGAGTGCTCCTTCATGTGGCGTGCTGATAGTTCATGGGCTGCTAATGCTTCTTTTTATGCTTCATCTAGCTCTGTTATGCATTCTTCCAGAGTGGGTAGGAAGGTTTTTCCTAATGAGGGGTACGCTTTTGGTGAAACACCAAGAACTCACTGAAGAGCTTTAATGTAGTGGAAAGGACTAGGTTCAAATGAGAATGTCTCAGAGAGCTTTGGGAGAACTCTAAGAGAAATAGACTGAGGTTCTCTGGCAGTGACTTTGGCCTTTATATATTGTCTGGGGGTTTACATTTGTGTATACTAGATCTATTGATGTATATACTGCGGAACTATGGATACAAGTCATGAGGAGTCATGTCAAGTCATATCTAGTTATGTGCAGCATGCACAGTTAGAAGGAACTGTGGAGGAGAACATGAGGACAAGCATGAGGCAGGCGAGTCATAGATAGGGGCCATGAAATGAAGAAGTTATAGATAATGCCCATAAGGTAATCATAAGATGATCTGTGTGCCTGGGTGAGTTATGATGGGTGTTATATGGAGGCTGTGTGATCTATGGGTCTGGATCTATGGAGGGGCTCGAGTGATTAAGGATCTCAGGTGATAGAGGTTAATTATAGGGGTTAA
>JBBPKQ010000492.1:0-10433 GCA_038089315.1 Crocinoboletus aff. laetissimus | reverse complement strand
AGCTAACGGTTAGCTATTCCCTAATTGGGAACCCTACGTTATGGTTCCATTCCAAGACATGGCTAAGTCTGCGACTTCGCTTATGGACTTATCCATTCTTCCACGCTACTCCACGGACTCTCACGCATTCCCCGATACGATCTCTAGATCTCATCATACGATCAGTACGCCACCTTACGCCTTACGCCCGGCTTACTGATACCTCTCACGATATGTCATTGATTGGTCACTGTATTCCCACGTTACTCATACAGTTCCCACACGATGTCATACCCTAGTCCAGGGTAGAGGGTTGTTACGATTAGAGCTCCTCTTGAACTCTCTCCCTTTACCTATAAGTAGCACACTAAGTATACTGTGTATCCTTAGTTTTAGTCATTGTATATCTCTTTACGATCAACAACGGTTGACACCTCTATAAGCTCATTGACATTCGGCAACGCGCCTTACGACGACGACAAGAGACTCCGGTTCACGAAACCCGGATACAGACCGCATACGGGGCGTCCCCCTCTTTGTGTGTCGCAACACGAGTCCCGACCATATGACAGTCACTTATAGTACTCTACGGTACTAACGTTCCCTTAGGGTTAGGGTTAGCTGTGTCACAGCCCATCTCTAGTGACTCTATGGTCACAGATCTAGGTCTGTAATAGAAGGCTCTGACTCCTTTTACGTTGGTGGGGGCGGGCCAGTCCAGTATGGCTTGTACTTTGCCTTTTTCCATCTCAATTCCCTCAGGGGTCACTATCATCCCGAGCATCTTGACTCTGTTGACCTTAAACGTGCATTTTTCAGGTTTAAGGAATAGATCATTTTCCTTTAATCACCTTAGTACCTCCTGGACTATGCGATCGTGTTCCTGTTCATCGTCCGTTTTCGTAAAGATCAAGATGTTGTCTATGTATACGATGACGCAGCAGTTCATATCTGCGAATATGTCATTCATCATATGTTGAAATGTCGTGGGGGAGTTGCGTTGTCCGAAGTACATGACTAATGGTCGTAGGAGCCTCGATGCGTCATGAAGGCTGCCTTCCATTCATCTCCTTCTTTTATTCGTATGTTATTGTACCCCCATCTCAAATCCATTTTTGTGAACATCTTAGATCCCTTTAGTCGGTCAATTAATTAGGAAATAAGGGGGAGTGGGTAGTTATTCTTAACTGTCCACTCATTCAGCCAGCGGTAGTCTTGTACCATCTGCTTCTTTCCATCCTTTTTCGGAATGAAGAACACCGGAGAAGTTTGGGGGGATTTCGAGGGTTGGATGTATCCCTTTCGTAATTGATCGTCGACAAAGTCTTCGACCTCTTTGAGTTCTGTTGGGGACATAGAGTAGATTTTTCCTTTCCTTAATTTAAACCCTGGTTTAAGCTCGATCCCATGGTCCCACGGTTTGTGTTCTGGCATTCTTTCAGAAGCCTTCTTGGAGAACACATGTAGATACTCGTGATATTCAGAGGGGACCATTTCTTCTAGGGTTAGCTCTTTCTTCTCGGTGGATCTTGTTAACTGTTTTAAGGTTCGGTAGACATACGGCATGTCGTTGAGCTCCTTTTCTTCTAAGACTCTGAAGAATACCGATCTCTTGCTTAGCAGATAGTATGTACGAGGGCACCTGGTGAACTTGACCGATCCTGTCTGCCAGTTGATTTCTGGATTATGCTTTTCTAGCCAGGTGTAGCCTAGTAGCATGTCATTGGTTCCTAGGTCTGTTATTTCCGCCGCTAGTTTCTCCCTGTATCCTTGATAGTCAATAACTACCTCAGCTGTGTCGGTTATCATACCAGCCAAGTTCTTAGTTCTGTCGACGTTGTAGACTGGAATGGGTCTGTCCAATCTTTTCGTAAGGATTTTTAACCTTTTGGCATAGTTTCGGTCTAGGAATATTCCATTTGCGCCCCTGTCAAGTAGCGCCCTTGTCGGAGTCATCTTGTGTTTAGCTGTGGCTGGGGCTAGGGACACTTCTAGTAAGATCTCCTTTTTGAGGTTTATGAACCTGACTAGGATCCGTTTTGGGGTTTGGTTATAAATAGGATAAGATTCTGGTAGCGTAATATTTTTTTCTTTTTTTTTTCTGACCGAATTAAGCCCACATTCCCATGTGGCAAGCTTCCTTTCGGAAGTCCTGGTCTCAGATGGTAGAGAAACTATCGTAACAGAAGGGGAAATTGTCCTATCCTGGGAGTTGAAGAGGTCTTCTTCTTCTTCTCCATATTCAACATCTAATGTACAAAAAGGGTTTACAGAAGCTAAGGAAATCTTTTTGTCCTTTTCTATTTTACTATGTTTTTGTATTTTATAGTCCGCTCGCCCACCCAGATCAGGAGAACGGTCTACTCGTTTAAAGACTCGAAATCACGGAAATACGCCCTCATGGCATCAAAGTCCATCCCTTTTAGGGCGTTTATTCTATTGTCCACTTTAGGGGTGGACGTTCCCTGTCCTTGTTGGTTTGTTGTAGTAGTTGCCTTCTGCTTTCTGTCAACGGGGCTTTGTTCAGGTCCCCCGCGGACCTTTTGGATCTTGCGATGAGTGCAAGAGAATCTGTGACCACCTCCTAGAAAGCCACATTCGGGGCACTGTTTCTTTTGGGATGTGCAGTCCCGTATGAAGTGGCTGTCTTTGCCACAGTTGAAACATTTAGACTTCTTAACGGCGTCAACCTCCATAGCGTTGGGGTCGCAGGCGGGTCTGGAGTTGGAGCTTGAGGAGCCGCTTTGGTAGATTCGGCCCTGATTCGCTCTCATGTGGTAGGCTTCCATCAAGTTGCCTTGTTTCTTGATTTCTACCACCATGTCCGCTACTGTGTCCTTTCGTCTATTGTTTTCGTAAATTGGGCGGATGATTTCCGACTGGGTGTTTGTTTCGAGGAGGTATTTCCCCATGCCTTCTCCGCATTTGGCTCGGTCGAATAATGCAAGCCATTGGGTGAGGAAGTCCTCTGTTCGTTGTCTTGGCCCTTGCTTGAGCCTAGCGAGGCGTGAGAGAGCTATCTCCGCCTCATTTCCTGGTTGGAACCGTTCCTTGACGGCCCTTTCTATTTCTGACCAAGCTGGCCAGTCCTCGCAGTCCAAAAATGTTTCTATTTGCTGATGTGCCCACTCGCCAGCTCCATTCTTATCTTTCCCCTCTTTAGTTCCGATGCGGGACCACACCGTGAATGCCTTATCTTTGACCGTGACGAAGATTTTTGTGTTAACCTTGAGGTAGACTCGGATTTTGGTCCACCATATTCCAAAGTTATCATATGACCCATCAAACATCCCTGGGTCGGAGGCGATTGTGACCTTTTTTTCTGTGGTTTCGGCCATTGGAAGGTCCGGGAATATTTCTTTCAGGTGTGGCGAGTTGGGGGATTCTGTGTGGGCGTCGGAGGAGCTGTCGGTTTCTAAGTTCGTAGGGTTTTCAGGAGTGGGTCTCCAGGTATCCAGGTTGGTGTCTGATGGCTCTGTAGAAGCCCCTTGGTCCTAGGTTTTCAGGTTCTGGTTCCCACAAGCTAGCCCTTAGAGCTAAAAATTCCGGCGTGAGGCCTTGGTCGGTGGAGGTGTCTGGTGCGGGAGGAAGGTCGTTGGGATCAAAGTCCTCAGGGATTGGGGTTCTGTATTCGTGATAGAGGAACTCTAGGTGTGGTTCCACTGATTCTTCCTTTACCCGCACTGGGGTGAATTCCTTGGATAGCTCTTTGTAGTGGGTGACTACATCTGCCGGCCCATGTGGGATCTCTTGGGTGATGTAACTTTGAAGCTGATCTAAGATCGCTTCCTTGGTGGCGTGTGTTTCAAATATGAACTCTGATCGGTAGAGTTCTGCATCTTTGTGGAACATCCTTTGTATAGTAATTTTTGATCCTTTTCTACGTCCAACGCTGCGAGGCTTTTACACCTGAGGTTGTATCTTAAACGTAGAGGTATCGGGTCAACAGCCTTCCTGACTACCAGATCGTATCGTAAAAAAAACTTGTGGGGTATTCCCAAATAGGCATCACGAGTGCCTGACTTTCGTCAAAGAAGAAGAACTACGTATGAGGTGGGTGCTACCCCATTTAAAACCATGCAAGGTTTCTCATGGCCCTGATTGTTAAGCGACCAGTCCCTTCGCTGCTGTAGGGCAGGGACTACATATAAGGTTTAAAAGGGTATGTGTGTATGTAAGAATGTGGAAGGGTTCCCCTTAAGCCTGGGGTCCAGCTATGATTTTCCCTTTAACGCTAGGGGCCGCGTGTAATGTTGTTGAGAGAGATAGGTTGGGAGGGTGACTATAGTCTAGTCTTATGAAACACTACCCAGAATCAAATAATGACCCTGGCAGCTATCTCACTCAACGTCGACCTGATAGAGACTAGGAAGAAAATGGGGACAAGCCTCAAAGACTAGACTGGAGTCTTTGGGGTGTTCATTCAAGGGTTTATATACTGTACATGATGTTTGTATGTGTTTACTACTTGGTCCGTGCATTGTAGCTTACTAAGTACTATGTCATCATGATGTCATGGCCTAGAACGTTCTGGACTATCGGAGATTAAATAAACGTGTTCTGGAAAGATCCTAGAACATTCCATAATATTCTATATGGAAAAGGAAATAGTTTCCCAGGGTCACATGATGTTGGTCACATGGTTCGCTGACTAATCTTCTCACGGTCACGTGATATCGAAAAGCATGGGAAAACGGTGTGAAAGGAGAGCATCTGTAACAGCGGGTAGTTGTTCTTAACTGTCCACTCATTTAACCAGCAGTAGTCCTGGACCATTCACTTCTTTCCGTCCTTTTTCGGGATAAAGAACACTGGAGAAGTTTGTGGTGACTTTGAAGGTCAAATATACCCTTTTCGTAGCTGATCATTGACAAAGTCTTCGACCTCCTTAAGCTCCGTTGGTGACATAGAGTAAATCTTTCCTTTTCTAGGTTTAAACCCTGGTTTCAATTCGATTCCATGGTCCCATGGTTTGCGCTCCAGCATTCGTTCTGATGCCTTCTTGGAGAACACATGCAAATATTCGTGGTATTCCGAGGGGACCATTCTTCTAGAGTTAGTTCCTTTTTCTCGGTGGTCCTTGTCAACCGTTTTAAGGTTCGGTAAACGTATGGCATATCATTGAGCTCCTTCTCTTCTAAGACTCTCAAGAATACCGATCTCTTGCTTAGCAGGTAGCATGTGCGAGGGCACCTGGTGAATTTGACCGATCCTGTCTGCCAGTCAATTTCTGGATTATGCTTCTCTAGCCAGGTGTAGCCTAGTAGCATGTCATTGGTTCCTAAGTCCGTTATTTCCACTATCAACCGTTCCCAATGTCCTTGATTATTTCAGCCGTGTCGGTGATCATACCGGCCAAGTTCTTTGTCCCGTCGACATTGTAGACTGAAATGGGTCTATCTAATCTTTTAGTGGGGATGCTTAGTCTTTTAGCGTAATTTCGGTCTAGGAATATTCCATTTGCGCCACTATCAAGCAACGCCCTTGTCGGAGTCATCTTGTGTTTAGCCGTAGCGGGGGCTAATGACACTTCGAGTAGTATCTCCCTGTTGAGGTTCACGGACCTAACTAGGATTCGTTCTGAGGTTTGGTTATAAATAGAGTTGGATTCTGGTAGCGTAATATTTTTTTCTTTTTCTTTTCTGACCGAATTAAGCCCACATTCCCGTGTGGCGAGCTTCCTTTTGGAAGTCCCGGTCTCGGTTGGCAAAGAAACTATCATAGAAGTAGGAGAAAGAGTCCTATCCTGGGAGTTGAAGAATTCTTCTTCTTCTTCTCCATAATCAACATCTAGAGTACAAAATCGATTTATTGAAGCTAAGGGAATATTTTTGTCCTTTTCTATTTTACTATTTTTTTGTAATTTGTAGTCCGCTCGCCCACCCAGATCAGGAGAACGGTCTATTCGTTTAAAGACTCATAATCACGAAAGTATGCCCTCATGGCGTCGAAGTCCATGCCCTTGAGGGCATTAATTCTATTGTCTGATTTAGGAACGGACTGTCCTTTTCCTTGTTGGTTTGTTGTAGCTGTTTCCTTCAGCTTTCCGTCAATGGGGCTTTGTTCAGGTCCCCCATGGACTTTTTGAATCTTGTGCTGAGCACAAGAGAATCTGTGGCTGCCTCCTAAGAAGCCACATTTGGAGCACTGTTTTTTCTGGGAAGTGCAATCCCGTACAAAGTGGCCATCCTTGCCACAATTGAAACATTTAGACTTTTTCATGGCATCAACCTCCATGGCATTTGGGTCGCATGCTGGTCTTGAGCTAGAGATTTGAGCCGCTTTGGTAGATGCAACCCTGATTGGCTCTCATGTGGTAGGTCTCCATGAGATTGCCCTGCTTCTTTATTTCGACGACCAATTCGGCCACCATGTCTTTTCATCTGTTGTTTTTGTAGATTGGGCAGATGATTTCCGACCAGGTGTTTGTTTCTAAGAGGTACCTCCCCATTCCTTCTCTGCACTTGGCTCTGTCAAATAAAGCAAGCCACTGGGTGAGGAAGTCCTCGGTTCTCTGTCGAGGTCCTTGTTTCAGCCTCGTGAGGCGGGAGAGGGCTATCTCTGCCTCATTGCCTGGTTGGAACTGTTTCTTGACGGCCCTTTCTATTTCTGACCATGCCGGCCAGTCTTCATAGTCGAGAAATGTTTCAATTTGCTGCTGTGCCCACTCGCCAGCCCCATTCTTATCCTTCCCTTCCTTAGTTCCGATGTGGGACCACACCGCGAACGCCTTGTCTTCGACTGTTACGAAGGTTTTTGTGTTAATCTTGAGGTAGACCCGGATTTTGGTCCACCAGATTCCAAAGTTATCGTATGACCCATCAAACATTCCTGGGTCGGAGGTGATTGTGACCTTTTTTTCTGTGGTTTCGGCCATTGGAAGATCCGGGAATATTTCTTTGGGGTGTGGTGAGTTCAGGGATTTGGTTTGGTTTTCGGAGGAGCTGTCGGTTTCTAAGTTGGTAGGGTTTTCGGGAGTGGGTCTCCAGGTATCCAGGTTTGTTTCTGATGGCTCCGTAGAAGCCCCTTGGTCCTAGATTGTCTGGTTCGGGTTCCCACAAAGATGCCCTTAGTGCAAGAAACTCGGGGGTGAGGCCTTGTTCGGTGGATGTGTCGGGTGCTGGAGGGAGATCGTTCGGGTCAAAATCTTCTGGGAGGGGAGTTTGATATTCGTTGTATAAAAATTCCAACTGAGGGGTCACTGATTCCCTCTTTATTTCTGGGGTAAACTCCTTGGTGATCTCCTGGTAATGTACTTCGACGTCTGCCAGTCCATAAGGCAGTTCTTGGTCGATGTAGTTTTCGATCCTTTGACCTACTTTGGTCTGTGTCGTGGTAATGGTGAAAGTGAAACATGCCCTGTATAATTCTTGTTCAGGCCACAAAAACATCCTTTGTATCGTAGGTGACTCTTTACAACGCCCAACTCTGCAAGGTTTTTACACCTGAGGTTGTGTCTCAAACGTTGTGGTATCGGGTCAACGATCTTTCCCGACTACCGAGTCGTATCGTAAAACTTTTTTTTAGGGGTATTCCCAAATAGGCGTCACGAGCACCTGACTTTCGTCAAAGAAGGAGAACTACATATGAGGTGGGTGCTACCCCGTTTAAAACCGTGCGAGGTTCCTTGTGGCCCTGATCGCTAATCGATCAGTCCCTTCGCTGCTGTAAGGCAGGGACTACATGCAAGTTTGGAAAAGGGTAGGTAGGTAAGAATTTGAAATGGTTCCCCTTAAGCCTGGGGTCCGGCTATGAATTCCCTTTGACGCTAGGGGCTGCATATAATGATGTTGAGAGAAGTGTGTAGGAGGGTGGACTGTAGTCTAGTCTTATGAAGTGCTACCCAGAATCAAATAATGACCCTAGTAACCACCTCACTCAACCAACTATGCTTTAGAGACTAGAAGACTATGGGGACAAGCCACAAAGACTAGACTGGAGTCTTTGGGGCGTTCATTCAAGGGTTTATATACAGTATATGATGTTTGTATGTGTTTACTACTTGGTCCGTGCACTATAGCTTACTAAGTACTATGTCATCATGATGTCATGGCCTAGAACGTTCTGGACTAGTGGAGATTAAATAAATGTGTTTCGGAAAGATCCGGGAACATTCCAGAATGTTCTATATGAAAAAGGAAATAGTTTCCCAGGGTCACGTGATGTTGGTCACATGGTTCGGTGACTAATCTTCTCATGGTCATGTGATGTCGAAAAGCATGGGAAAACAGTGTGAAAGGAGAGCGTCTGTAACACGGCCACCCATTTGCCCAGATTAAACAAGTGGCCTAGGCTTTTCCCTCATAGTCCCTGAAATATGCGCATTGCCTCGAAATCCATTCCGTGCAATGCTTGTATCCTTGTGTCCACCTGGGGGGTGGACTGCCCTAGTTTTACGACACTCGGGCTTCTTTCGGTCGAGTTGTGTTGGGTTTGTTTCTGTTCGGCCGCCCAAACATTTCTGGGGGTCTTACTCCTTTCGGAGCAGCCCACGCGATGGCCTCCCCCCAGGAAGCCACACTCTTTGCACATCTTTTTCAGGGTCGTGCAATCACGTACAATGTGTTCTTGCGCTCCACAATTGAAGCATTTTGTAGTCTTCGCCATCTTCGTAACTACGGCGTCGATCTCCATCGTGTTGGGGTCTCGTGATTCCTTGTTGTTTCCTTGCACATTGTTTACCCAGACACGTCCCTGGGATCCTCTCATGCTATAGGCTTCAAGGGAATTGCCAATCCTTTTTGCTTCGGCGATTGTTTCCATCACAGTCTTGGTCCTTAAGCCGTGTTCATATAGTACCCGGATAATCTCGGGCCGGATGTTAGTCTCTAGGAGATAAACTCCCATGAGGTCTCCACAACCTGCTTTGGCGTATAGTGTAAGCCATAAGGTTATGAAGTCCTCTATTCTTTGGCGAGGTCCTTGTTTCAGTTTTGTTAACCAAGCCATCGCCATATCTGCTTCCACTCCGGGCTGGAAGCATGCCTGTAATTGTGAGTCCATTTCTTGCATATCGGGCCAATCTCCCAATTTGAAAAACGCCTCTAGCTGGGTTTGGGCCCAGTCTCCCACACCGTTCACATTTTTGCCATCTGTGGTACCTATCCTTGACATGATGGCGATTGTCTTGGATTTATTAGTTTCGAAAGCGTCCTCGTTTACTTCCAAGTAGACTTTCATTTTTGTCCACCATATGGTGAATGTATTGTAGGACCCATCATAGTGGCCTGGGTCTGCAGCCATCTCCACCTTTTTTGTGAATTTTCCTTTGTTTATTTTTCTCTCCAACTCCTCGATCCGTTCAAGCAAGGCTTGAGTCGCCATGTCTCTTTGCGGTGGAGGCAGTGGTCTTCTTCTTGGGGTTATGGGGACGGGTTCAGGGATGTCATCGAATATCGACTGGGGGTGTGGCGAGGGTTGGCGTTCTGTCAGGCTGTCAGAGTCTGATTCTTGGTCTGAGTATCCTACCGGTGGTGGCGGCAGGTGTGGTTCCCACGGATCCAGATCTTTTTCGTTTTACCCCATAGAAGCCTCAGGGTCCTTGATTTTCTGGTTCTGGTTCCCGGAGAGCTGCTCGTAAGGCCAAGAATTCAGGTGTTAACCCTTGTTCGGTGGAAGTGTTGGGGGCGGGAGGTAGGTTGTTAGGGTCGAAGTCGGAGGGGATAGGGGTTCGGTATTCATTATATAAAAACTCCAGATGAGGAGTCGTTGATTCTCTTTTTACTTGTATGGGTGTGAACTGTCTTTCAGGTGTTTCTTTTCCGAAATGGACGTCCAGATTGGCTACCCCTTCCTTGTGTTCCATATCGAGGAACTCCTTAAGTGCGTTAACAATTCAACCTTTCGACTCAAAGATGGTGAATTGATAAGTTGCCCAATACAACTCTTGTTCGGGCCAAAGCATCCTTATTCTATCGTATTTTGTTTTTTACTGGCCCAACACTGCAAGGATTTTACTCCTGAGGTTGTGACTCAAACCAGTGTCTATGAGGCCAACACAATCCTCACTAGACGGACGTATCGTAAAGGGTTATTCCCAAGCTGGTGTCACAAGCACCAAACCCGAAGGTTAAAGAAGAGGAACTGAGGTTGAGATGGGTGCTACCCCGTTTAAGACTGCGCAAGGTCTCTCATGGCCCTAGTCACTAATTGACTAGTCCCTTCGCTGCTGTAGGGCAGGGACTACGTGCAAGGGGTACGTATGAAGAGGTAAAGGTATAGTAATGTCCCCTTAAGCCTGGGGTCCGGCTGTAATCTCCTTAACGCTGGAGTCCGCATGTAACGATGAGCGGTGTAGAAGGTAGTAGGGAGGAGTGATGGCAGTCTAGTCTTTTGAAGCGCAACCAAGGTAAGAACCTGGCTACTACCTCTAGGACCAGCTTATGAGATGAGAATACTTTGGGGGAAAGCCACAAAGACTAGACTGGAGTCTTTGGGGCATTCGTTCATGGGCT
>JBBPKQ010000490.1:0-10492 GCA_038089315.1 Crocinoboletus aff. laetissimus | reverse complement strand
CGATACGTCATACCCTATGTACCAGGGTACAGGGTTAGTATTTAGGCTCCGCTCTAACTACCGTCCACATACATATAAGTAGCACTAAGGTCCATAGAATGTCCCTTAGTTTAGATCATTGACATACACTCTTATACACCCTTCCTATCCCTCAAGATACGCAAGTGTACCAGGTAGCCTTCATTGGCTAGTAAACCCTGGGCTGGCTTAACCTAAGCCTCACCGCAAGTACGCACCTGATTGATTGTTGTTTTGGTTGTTGGGCACGCTACCTTAACTCTACGGTTAAGCCCGCTTCAGAGGGTAGCCAGCCTTCTCCCTTTAGTCTTTCTGCTTCGGGAACGTTGAGTTTCACTTCAAATCTCTTTCGCATCTCTTTTAGCATAGGACCTGAATAGATTTCATCTCTTGCCTCCATATCTCCTACCCAAAGCACAAGTGCTTTTTCAACATCTGGGCGTGTAACAACTCGTGGCCTTTTTGACGACAGAGCAGATGGGTTGTCATTGATACGAGCCTCCATTTTAGGACGTGCTTGTAGCTTTCATGATAAAATTGACTGGGTAAAGATTAGAGCACCTTCTTGGCGTGTGGCAAAGTGCTCCACAATGTCGGCTTGGGGTATGTCTGGGTGTGCATCAACATAGGCATAGACCATAAGCCAGTCAGCAAGTGTGAGGTTCTTGCATGACATTTGTTCCAATGGCCTTGCAGAGGTTGCAACTGTGTTAACATGCTTTGATTGTTTTGTGGGTATAGGATCTGTGCTAGGGGGATTAGTGCGGGGCTTCCACTTCTTGTCGAGCATTGTGATGGGAGATCTTGCAGATGTGAAAATTTTATGTCACAAAAAAGGAAATCCTAGGCACTCACCCTAAATCACACACTGTTTCACTGCCCCTAGGCTTTATCATAGTGCATATTTACAGTACAATTGCTATGTATTATCCATTATGCAAAATTTTATCCATTTTAGGTGGCCCCAAGTTGGGACCACAGAAAAATCAATGCATTATTATGTATATGCACTATAAGCACATGCATTATGAGCTAGTCTACTGTACATCAAAGGCCTGCTTATATATTACCTACCTTGTGTACTAGGTGTGGTATAAGCATGGTAACGATGTAGGATGATGTAGATGGTCTGGGGTTGTGATATAGTGAAAGGGTGAAAGGTGAAGAAGTGAAGAAAAGACAAATCATAACAGAGCGTCACACATTCACACTGCGGCCGTGACCTTGAGCTCATCTTACCTGCGCGACATCCTTAGTGACACTGATACATTCCAGACTCATGCAGAAACTGCCAGCACATCCAGAAACCATTCTGAACCAACAAGTGGCTCCAGTAATGCTATGAAGCCACCACCAGCCAGCGCAGACTGGAATAGGGTGAAATTCATTGTGGATTTCAGTGAAAATGGTCATATTCACTTGGTTAATTAACGTAGAATAGAGTATGGTGAATTAGTGTTGATCTACAAAGGTGAATATGACCTGATGACCAGCCATGGTGAATTAGCACGGGTGAATTTGACCCGATTCCAAATTCCCGGAACGCTAAAGTTGGCGGTCAATAATATTTAGAGACTCCTCTGGGTCCGAGAGTGGACCTTTGTTTTGATTTAGCTCAGGCTTTTATCCGTGATGAGCCTCTCCAGTGAATGTTTGGTTTTTCATCACTTTGCGCAGGTGGACTAGAGCCGAAATATATTGAAACCGCTCCATACACTGAGACGCTCCATACACTGAAAAATACGCAGGATAGGTGTCTCAACTGCACAACCGTCGAACTCGGAACTCATTTTCAAGACGCCCTTGGCCATTTCCTTCGTTTGCTTATCGCATCTGGGAAAGTCCGTCGATCTCCATGAGGCTCAGGCTGGGAAGGAAAACCCCATGGGTTTGGGACCGTGGGCCGACTTTCCGCCACGTCTTCAACATCTTCAATCGGTTTGGGAATATGTGGTATTCGCATGCTCCTTCAGCAGATAAGACAGGTCGGGACTCATAAGATCAGGAAGCCACTCGGATGTACTTTTAATGACGTTATGGTGATTGCGCTCAAGTGACGCCCCTGAAGCTGTGGGATAGTTGTCGCTGAAGGTTTCCAGCTTGCGGTGTTAAGGATACCCGTCACTTTACCTTGGACAGTTTGAACGACAAATGAGGAGCAAGTGTTTCAGTGGCATCAACACGTAGACCAACAAGGTTTGATGGTCTACTGATCATCCCACCCCCAAGGTCGAAACGTTGAAAGGCCAGCTCACAGGTTTGAGGTTGGGGAGGCGCCGGCACAAATGGGCTGCTCTGTATACACGGGAGCATCAGGCACGGCTCGCCTCATAGAACGGTCTGTTGCACCGGATCCATAGGTAAGCTCGTGGAAGTCTTGGCTTTCTGAGAAATCTGAGGGAATATACCGGTCCTATTGATTCGACCGGGTGTGGATGCGGGAGAATACGGCGCGATCAGACGAGCCGGGAATATGTATAAGGGATATTTGAAAGTGTTGCCAGTGGCACAAGAATACTTGTTCAAGTGTTGAGAGAGAGAGAGAGGACTGATATACGGATGCAAAGCGACGCGGACTGGTGACTCGTGAGAGAGAGAGAGAGAGAGAGACCAAAAGTCTCCAATGGCCCACGAGAAAGATACGACGAGGAAGAGAGCCAGCGTTCGGAAATTACCTACAAGGCACTGATGGGAAGATTTCCGTTCGCACGTGTTCTCCACTGTTGGAAAGGAATGGCCTGCTCCTGAAACTAGCAGTGTCTGCTGCGTCTTTCGTCATGTCATTGTCCCCCTCAAATGGCTCAGATATGCCCTCGAAGCGACGTCGGACGAGTAGCATGGTGCCAATCAACAGCAACTCTCAGCAGGGCATGACCCAGTCGCTCGCGGAGGGTTCAGCTCGCCCCCCTTCATCCCAGCTTCCTGCGCACACCCCGAAGCGTGGCGCCAGGGCTTGCACCGCTTGCAGAAAGGGTAAAAACAGGTGTGAGGGCGAGGTAAGCCCTCTGGATGACCCCTTGCGTTACCTCGCTATCAACTCACTGGCCCGCGCCGGCCCGGCACCATTTCGGATAGGCACCCTGTCGTCGATGTCAGCTAAGCGGTACACCATGCGTTTTCGAGAAGCCAGAGAAGAAGGTCGCCCAGCCAGTATCTGGTGCCAGTGTGGAGTATGTTGAAATCGAAATCTTTTTGTCCTCTGACAATACTCAAAACAGGCGCCTGTCACGCCTCGAGGGCCAGTATCTGGTAATTTGTTTTTGTTTTCCAGAGAGTTACTTGAATAACGTGTGTCAATAGGTCATGCAAAGTCAGATGATTGGAATGCAATCCTCGTTGGATCGCATCTTGTCTGCGATACAAGGCCAGAGCCAACCCAACATCCATCAGCCCGGTTATACCACACATATGAGGCAAGGATCTGGCCGTGATGCCGGTCCTTCGTGTACCCCTCGTAGTCGGTAGGTCGGATTTGTTCACGGCCGGGGATAGTACCAATCCGTTTCCTCGTACAAGCTTTCCCCCCCTCCCCGGCTTTGCTCCTCCGGTACGTCCGGCTGGCTATTCAAAGGTGCAGCATTTAACTGTGCGGCCGCACAAGTACGCTACGTATGGGGCCGTTCCAGGCACTGAGGTATCATCAGAAGACGAATCCGAGGATACACTTCCTCGTGCTACAATCAGTGCCCCTATCGAGGCTCTTCAAGGATTGGCCAATGCAGCTGCCTCTGCAGCCGCAGCACCATCCGCCACCCCTTCCATGTGAGTCATGCATCAATAAAATATGGTCTGCTTTTACCAACCGGGTGGGCTTGAGTGTGAAGAAACGCCAACGGGCAGAACCAATTCCGAGGAATGCTTTCCCACACGTCGTCGAAAAGGTATGCGCCATAGTCATCACCATAGGCTTTCCTCGCATATCATAAAAGTCTGAGGCCTACTCCCCAGGGGGTCGTTCCCGAAATCGAAGCCAGACAACTTTACCACATGTAAGCCCACCTTGGTCATCCTCTGGCTTTTGCTCATTTTCTACAGTTTCTTTGCTGGGTGCCATCTTTTCATCCCACTTTTTGATCCCAGCTATGATACGTTTGAGAGTCTTATGGAGCGTACACCCTGGACTTTCGATTCTATTCTCGCTATTGCCTCTAAAATTCGCAGTGGGAATGCTCCCCTTAGTCCGACGTTTTACAAGTGCTTGGAGGAGGCACAAGGGATTGCCAAATCCTCACTGTTCGGTCCTGTGGTTAGGAAAGAAGCAGTGATGGGTAATCAGTCTCGCATTAGTGGGATTAGTGGATAATGTTACCCTCGCAGGGATGTTACTTCTTGCTGCCTGGAATACGAGCGGATGGCTCCCAAGTGGTCATGCGATGCGTATGGCGCTAGATCTCGGTTTACACCGCGCGCTGGAAAAGATTGCCGATGGGTCGGGGAAACAGCACTCCAAAGAAGAGGAGCGCGACCTCGGTGCGTAAAAGCTTGATGATGTTACGGAGTTTGGCTAGAGAACGTCTTAGTTGTATCCGCACGGATCTGGTTGTGTTTGTACTGGTTCGATCATCAGTAAGTTTCTCCCAAGGCAGTTCCTCATAGCCTGATCCTTGTGGAATAGAATGAGCTTGGGGACTGGTCGACCCATTGTTTTACGAGATGAATGCTCTATTAAGCATTGTCGTGTTCTCCTCGCACATCCCATGGCATCCCCGACCGATGTTCGCCTCATCTCGCTTGTCGAGCTGATTGCTCAGAAGAGTTTGTTCATTTTGTTGTTTTCACTTCCCTTGTATGACATCACCGCATAGCTCAAATATACGAGACTCTTGCGCCACTGAATGGGGAGATCGACCACAACACACTTGCTTTCATCCGCAGAGCCAACGTTGCCCTTGATAAGTGGTGGACAGATTGTGATGAACTACACCGTAGGCACTCTTTCTGAAGTGTGGAGCTCTCTTCACGTGCTTCTCAAGGTCAGACGATGGATGAAGAATCGTTGTTACGCAAAATTCTCGCCGGAGAGCTGCATTACGCGAAGCTTTGGCTGGTCTGCGTCGCGCTGCGTGGGGTATCATGGGACAAGATGTCATTTGAGCAACGCGAGCTTGCCTTCCAGGCAAAGGATGCCGCGTTCAGTTGTTTATCCATCTTCTTCAACTCCACTGCCTATCGGTATGTTACACTACTCGAACTGTCTCGACAGACACAGAATCAAGTCCGTCACAGAGCCGCCCTCCGTTATGCTATGCATGACAGCCTTGTCACTTTGGCATTCTCTGGTTTGTTCTTGCTCAAAATGGCCCATCTTTTTCCTGCGGAACTGGACTTAGTTGCAATAACGGGCCAAGTGGAACAGCTGGCACAACTACTGTTCGACGTGGCAGCGGAACGGTTAGTTTATGTAGTTACTCGTGCTTCGCAAATGTCTATCTGACACATGGGGCGCCTAGTTATGCACTCACGCTGCGAATCATGCTTGCAAACCTCCGCCGCAAAGTAGGCATACTTGGAATCGCCGCGCCAAACCAAAATTTGCCCCCTCCATTACTGCCGGAGGGCATAGTTGGTCCGAGCGTTGACCCGCAGGCCGTGGGTTCAACTCCGTTGACGATGGAAGAACTTGGGTTTTCCTGGACGGGTGACCACGGTATGTTTAACCTATCGACGATTCCGGTATGGATACAGGAGCAGGTGTGCGATCTCTCCTTGGCACCGTCCCAACTTGACCTTAACCGTCTGGCCGCTCCACGTTTTAGAGCCTCACAGACCTTGGCCTTCCTATCAATGGCACCGACGGGATCTTCTTGAACATGCATGGAACAAGTGGTTGGTCCGGGGCCTCTGCATCCATGCCCAATACCTGGTGATTTTAACCTCTGTTTCACTATGGTATTAGTAGAATTAACGTTCGTTTTCCTGCGAGATTCCATATTCATGTACAAGGCAATCATGGGCGTTTCCTTGTGCTGCGTGATAGCTTGTTGGCTTAGGCGCGAGACGGACCTATCCGCGTCTGTAACGAGATTTTAAACTTCGCAGGATTCACCTTCTTCGCCGTGCCGTATCGTTGAGGTGTCCATGCTTATATGGTCTCAAGTACAATAAGATGCATTGTTTGTACGAATCTAGGTCTTATTCTGGCTGAACAGCTTCGGAAGAATAAGAAATACGATACATCATTGAGTACAATTCTAGAACGTGATAGGTACGTGCGTAGCAGTGGCGCAATGATGATCAAAGCCTTTACTCGTCGTCTTCATCACTGTCTTGTTCTCGAAGGAACTGCAATCGTCAGTATGACATTGGAGCTAGGAAAAAGGGCGGAAACAATTTCATGCCTTAACGAGCGCCTCAGTGCTCTTGAGGAAGTGTTGCCTTCCTTGAGGCTTAGATCCCTTCTGGTACCAATAAATGATGGCCTGGTCCGAGATGCAGTCCTTATTGTATAAAACCTGTGTGCGAAGTGATGAAAATCGACCCCGTGCACACAGAAGAATATATATGCCTTGAGGATCTGGGGGAATGCCTTCATGATGCGCGTATCCTCATAGCAATGTACCTGAACTTGATTGATCAAAGCAACCTCGACCTTTGGCCCTTTGCAAAACGCCTCGAGAATGGGAGAGAATTTCTATCCAGTGCATGAAAATCAGCTAGCGGAGAGCTTCAAGGTGCGAATGCAACGCGTACCCCCACTTCACGCAGGGCAAGGCCCTCTATCTGGTCTGGCCGGGCACTCCAGTCTATGGAAGCCATGAGACCCTGCCAGATACATTGGATTAACTCCGTATCGGGGAGTATTTGCTCCTCTAGTTTGTTCTGTATCGCTGAAATGATCTAACCCGACCCAATCAGCTGCCCCTGACGACCAACCAACCGATGTACACGTACGGCCTCCGTGGACTCTCCACGTCCAGAAAGATTCTTCAGTTCGGCTATTATGCTTTCTTTCGCAAGGGAGTACTGCTTCTTGGTGTACCACTCTGCTACCTGGGGGAGACCTTCCTTTCTGAAAAAGTCGTCAAGAATTTTCGCATCCCGACGATTGAGGGGGAAGAAGAGAAGAAGATCCTTGATACTTCCGCGTTTGAGAGCAGCAGAAAGATGATCCATCGACTGATCAGCCAGGTAAGCGCGGAATACGATAGCAAGGACGGCAACGGATGCATCTGGTAGGCTTGTCACGTGACCAAATCGATAGCACGAGAAGCGACGAGTTACTGACCGTTTTTGACGAGATGGTCCTTGGAAAGACTCTGTAGGCAAGCGGTTCCAGCGATGCCTTGGGAGAGAAGGAGGCCGATGGTAATGGCGAGCTTGTCGCGCTGGTCGGGGGACCAGCGATTGATGTACTGAAGGAGACTAGGGAGGGTTTGCTCCTCCAGAGGCTTCTGAAGATACTTGTATCTAACAGAAATGAGGTGTGAGCACTATCAAGCATGCGATACAGGTGCACCTTCTGATGAGCTTGTTGAGAACTTCGACATATTTCTTCAGGTCCTCGACCGATGCAGGGTCCTTTGCATTGAAGATGGTGAAGGGGGATGTGGGCGCCCCATCATCGATGTACGAACCGCCGGGCTGGATAAGGCCGCCAACGAGGATGATTTCGAAGAGGGCGTCTGCGTATTTCAAGAATTCGAGTGTGGATCCAGCCTGTATGAACTTCGCAGTAAAGGAATCAAAATCGTTCTCTGGGACAGTTTCAAGATGTTTGTAGAGTTGGTCTCTGAAGACTGGAACGGGAGATAAACCTAGATGCATGGTGTGTACAAGGCGGAACGCTTGCCTGATGGTTCGTGCTTTGCTTGGGCTTTGACTGCACCTTTCCTTGCCTTTATTTTTACCCCCTGTAACGAAGGCTTTGCATTGGCGGGTTGCTGAGACATCCACAGTTTTCGACGATATCGAAAAAGCGGATAATCAGACGAAGGGAGGTGGAGGAGAAGGAGTCGGAGATACCCGACATCGAAAGTCGCGGTGCACGTGACTAACAATGGGTGCGGTGGTTGATCTCAACCGCCAACTTATCTCTCTTCCCCTCCATCCGCGACCACCTCCATGGCGACCCCTCGCTTTTCTGATTCTCCAAACGCTCGTTCAAAGTCGATCACAACTGCAGATGGTCCAGATACCTTCGGAGTATGTTTCTTCAGAATCAGAGCATGCCGAGATTACCACATCCTGTATTTCGTAGATCCTCAACCAGCACTCCGTCGGAAACACTGCATTCCAGGTCGGCGTGTCCGAGGATAAGGGCACGCGCAGGTACATGGAAGACGCGCATTCTTTCGTCGTCGATTTTGCTGGCGTCAGAGGACAAGGATTCTTTGCAGTGTTTGATGGTCATGCGGGAAAACACGCCGCCGAATGGTGCGGCCAACATTTTCACGAGGTAATTGCCACAAGTATACGTAACTTCAACCATAATTCATCGTACTTCCTCGCGACAGTACCTTCTTGACTCCTTACGCACCTCCTCGTCAACTACGATCCCTGACGTCCTTAACGAGACATTCCACAACGTCGACAGACGTATATCTCGCCTTTGTGAGGAATCCGATGGAAAGATTCACTCGGGATGTACGGCCGTGACTGCATTTTTGCGTATCGAAGATGCGGACAGCCGACAATCATTTCTCACGTCTCCGATCGCCTCCCAGCCGTGCGCCGCAACCCCCAACCCAGAGGATACCAAAAGTTCCAGAAGCGGCTCTGAATCTCCTGTCAGCGAGTCGGGTGAGGAAGCACTTGTATCTGACAGGAACAGCAAGAAAAACAAGAGAGCCAAGAGTGTATCACCCACCAGTCGTTTTGCTCGTGCTTTGAAGAACATCGGTGGAGGTGGCAGCTCTCCCCCCCTCTCAACTGGTACCCCAACGCCTTCTCTCTCCCCGGCAAATCACTCAAATGCCTCTACTGTGATATCGCCTCCCCCATCACTCCGCCGTGTGCTTTACAGTGCCAATGCAGGCGACGCGCGAGGGGTTCTTTGTCGAGCGGGAAAGGCCGTGCGTTTGACATACGACCACAAAGGTTCTGACAAACAAGAAGCGAAGCGCATCACGGACGCGGGCGGTTTCGTCATGAGTGGACGCGTCAATGGTGTGTTGGCCGTCACGAGATCCTTGGGCGATTCCTCCATGAAGGAATTTGTTGTCGGATCTCCCTATACCACTGAGACGCAACTGTGTGACGACGACGAATTCTTGATTCTGGCATGTGATGGGGTATGTACTCTCCTGATGCGCGCTTGCCTATCTGATGCCGTCAAAGTTATGGGATATCACGGGTGATCAGGGGGCCATTGACTTGATACGGAACGTTGAGGATGCGCAAGAAGCAAGTCAGACACTCGTTCGGCACGCGTTAACAAGACAAACCAATGATAACGTGACTGTTATCGTTGTGCGGTTCAAGCATACCGCCCAACGGGCCAGTGGGTAACTTACTTACAGCTCAGCCATATACTTTACCGTGGCCCATCTCCTGTGGCATCTTTCAATCTACTCTACTTTGATGTAAGCTGTTTATTAAGGTTAGAGATGCCTGGTTGCAGAAATGTATCTAAGATAATTTTTTGATGTGATCAACTGATCAGGTCGAAGCTGGATATCCGGCAGGTGGTCGATATCATCATCTCGCAGGTTTGCATCGCAGGTAATGGCGTCGTTTCCTCGGTCTGGCTGGTTTCATTGTGAATTCAACGTAACCATCCGGATCGCCAGGCCTGAGTGCTTGAGTTTCGGTCCTGTTAAATCGAAACCGACAATTGGGACGTAGTATTGTGGTCTCGCAAGCTTCGTCGCAGGTAACAAACATCATTTTCTAAATTGCATTCCCAGGACAACAATCGTATAAGTGAACACAACTGAAAAATTCATAACCCATTTCTCGTACGAAAAACGAACACCAACTCGTCACCCGTTTATACGTACGTGAGAGTGACGGTTTCTCCACTAGTGGAGACGGACGTGAGAACAACACCGTTCTGCTCGATGTCGAAGATGGTGGAACCAGAGGGGGTGTAGGTAGTGCCACCAGGACCAGTGGCAGTGGCACCAGTGAAGGTCACTGTGCCAAAGTCCGCGAAGGGAATAAGAGCACCATTCTCTTCAAAGTCTTCGACTATCCATTCAGCATTCTGCTCGCAAAGAGCAAAAGAAGAACTGATAGAGTTCGAAACCGTCACGCCGGTGGTCACGTTTTCGATGACTGCGGTACCGGAAGTCGTAGAGGAAGCAGTGACGGTGGCCTTGATGACGTCGCCAGCCCTAATGGTAATCCCGGAGAAATCGATCCAGGGGGCGGGGTACCACTCATACCAAGCTGCTCAATGAGCGATGATGAAAATCAATTCGGATTAGGAGTTTCACATTTCTTACCACCCCACACAGGCACTCCGCCTGAGATGACGACGTCGACACCGGTTTGAAGAATAGCGTTACCGCAGGTGTCACCGTCGATACCAACC
>JBBPKQ010000489.1:0-10548 GCA_038089315.1 Crocinoboletus aff. laetissimus | reverse complement strand
ACAAACATCATGTAAGGTATATAAACCTTTGAAATCGACACCCAAAGACTCTAGTCTAGTCTTTGTGGCTTTCCCCTCAGATTCTACTAGTCTCTATCTAAGTCAAAGTTTAGGAGTGGTTGCTAGAGTCCTTCTTGGATTCTGAGTAGTGCTTCAATTTGCTTGTGAGTCTGCATCCCCTCCCATGTGACTCTACAGTCACATAGGTTGGTCTGTAGCAGGGGAAGTGATGTTCTCAAGGAGAGGCAGGGGTTCAGTGGAATGAAGAAGTGAGGTGGGGGTTCAAGGAGAAGGAGGGGCATAGGTGGGAAAAAGATAGGGGTCCTGAATGAATTGTAACAGGAAGTATAAGGAAGAAGGGACTAGTACTTCTCTCAGTGTGAGCATTCAGCAGCCCATAATAGTATTTTGAGCAATGTACCTACAGCAGGGCTACCTGACCAAACCCGACTGTCATGAAAGTTAAAGGTGGATTGGCCTGCCTGTATACACAGGATCAGATTCGGGCTGATGCTATAGAGTCCAATGACGGTCGGCCTTTGGGTCCCTAAATCCATCGCGCATTTAATTGAGGTGAGGGAATTGCCGCTGTTAGCAGCACAGTGAATAAATGCATCTGGAGAGCCTGCCGTGTAATGTATCAGGCTCGCCGTTTATTGCCGAGTACGCGCGCGGCTCGATGCTCCCGAATGTGAAGAGGAGAGTCAACATAATTCTTATTCAACATCCAGCCTAAACTCCCATGACCTCCTCCTCCTCTTGCTCGCCTTCCTCTTCCGCCGTGACGATCCCGATACCCGGAAAATCCATCCTCAAGCGTCCACCACCGACGCAGACCGGCATCCTCAACCGTATCAAAGGTTTCTTACCCACACAGCCCACTCCACCAGTCCCCGAAGATGCCAAGAAGCCACTCAAAAGAGCACATTTCATCTTGCCACACCTCGCGACCGTCTACCCGATATCGACGCTCAATCCACCATCGACCCCATCCCTCAAGGACGAAAGACGAGCGATCGAAGAAAAGGAAACGGAGCGCCGGAAGCGGATCGTGAGAGGCAACTCAATAGGCCCAAACGACACCGAGGAATGGTGGAATTTGGACAAGGTCGAGTCGTTTTACAGGGAATGTTGTCTGTCGAGAGAGGAGGAGCCAGATTCTGCAGTCTCCGTTGCGTTCAAGGTGTGTTTGGATCCGCGACGGCGCACGTTTACCGACCGAGACTCCCCTCCCAGCGGGCTTCCGCGACGAAACCTCGGACTGTCGATCTATCGGGCGTGCAACTCACCCCTACGGCCGCTGCTATCATCTCAGACGTGTTCAACATCGAATGGGGGCTTCGCAAGCTGACGCTGAGAGAGTGTGACCTGGACGATTCTGTTCGTTGCGTTTCTTTTGCCTGTCCTCTACTGATCTCCCGGACAGAAATTGAAGCCGATGTTGCATGCGCTCCTCATACCTGGCACGCTCGAGTATCTTTCAGTTGCTTCCAATCGCCGGCTCAAGGCACCGGCATTCAAACTGATTGGAGCCTATGCCGCTCAGGTGGGTCCCTTGCATACAACTACCGCCTGTTAAAGCGGCAGGCGCTGATTTCCAGGATGGCAGGCCAAGAGCTTACAATTCCTGGACCTTTCATCGACCGTCCTGGATAAAAGGGCAATCGAGTACCTCGTCGTGAGTCTCGCTACCGCTCCGGAACCAGGTCTCCTGTCGCTCCGCCTGGACGACTGCTCCCTTCGCCCAAACGCACTCGAAATTCTCGGTGGGTGCCCCTTCCATTACGAGTCCGCCCAAGCATGATGTTTTCCCCTTCAGCTCGCGTGGTCCGGACATCCTCATTGCGAAATATATCCCTCCGACACAACAAAATAACAGCGACAGGCGGTGGCGCGGTCGCTCTCGCCCTCATGATCCGTGACTACCCGGATGTCGTACAGGCGTCTGCGAATGGCACGCCCGGCAACCCATCATCCGTCACCTCACCCGTCACCTCTATATTTATGTCTCCACCCCCATCCCCGCTCCCAAGCTCTGCTAGCCTCCCCCTCCCGACGCGCACCGGGACCCTCCCTCCACCTCCACGACACCCATCTGCTCTCGGCCCGCAAACGACCTACACGCCGTACATCCCTCGCTCGAAACGCGCCACTGCGACACAGCCCGCAAACCCGCTCTCCGCGACTGGCCAGCCTGTTCCGATCATCACGTCCAATTCGCACGGTGGTGTGACGACGCGACACCCCTCGTCGGGTCTCGCGAAGACGGAGAGTGTGAGCGTGAACGGGCTACCGGGTCGCTACGACGACGGGCCGAGTGCGGCGCTGTTGGACAAGGTGCGTGCGCTGGATACGCTGCCGCGGCTAGGTGCACTTCGGACGCTCGATCTGAGGGGCAACGATCTTCGAGTAAGTCTATGCGCTCCGCACGGGTCGTGGATCGCATCCTCACACGCGTTCTCGTAGACCGGGGTGACGTACGTCGCGCAAGTGCTCAAGCGGAACCGTACGCTGAAGGTGCTCAACTTGAGCGAGAACAAGCTGGACGTGCAGTGTCTCATCGCGATCGCCGAGGCTCTCGTGCGTCGCGTCCCGTCTGTTATTCTCTCGTCGGTTTTGTGCTCACTCGATGGCCTAGAAATACAATTTATCCCTGGAGACGCTCGATCTCAGCCGAAACCCCTGTTCGGGGCCTGCTCTGGAAGGCGTACGTCCGCCTCGCCCGTGCGTCGCCCGCCTCTGACACCCCCGCCAGATCCAATCGTTGCGCACCGCGTTCACGCTCAACACCGCCCTGAAACGCCTCTTTCTCTCCTCCACTCAGCTCACCTCTGCGGGCGCCATCGCCCTCGCCGAGTTCCTGCCCGAATCCACCTCCCTCCTCCATCTCGACCTGACCGTGAACAACATCGACCTCGCGGGCGTCATGGCGCTGAGCAAGGGTCTGAAAGCCAACCACGTCATGCGCTGTCTCGATCTCAACATCCCGCCGGACAATGAAGAATTCGCGAGGATCTGTCGGGATATCTTGAACACGTGCGTGAGGAACACGGAGGAGGCAGAGAGGGCGGCACGATTGGACGCAGATGGGATGGGCGGGGCCGCGAGCGGGAGTGGGAGTGGGCGTGGGCGTGCAGAGGGCGGATACCAAGGCACGCCGACGAGTGGGAAAGGGTTGGGGAAGGGGGTGTGGGGTTTGATAGAGGAGAGCGAGTTGGCCAAGTCGATTCGGATGGGGAAGGATGTCCATATGAAGGTAGAGTGTGCCGCTTTCGCCGCGCGCAGTGCCTGGAGACTGATGGTTGCGGACGCTCAGGCCGATCTACTCTCGCGCGCGGAGACGCTGCTGGTGCAGATCCAGGCCGAAATTGACAGGAACGGCGCCGTGAAGACGAGTTTGGGTGTCCACCTCCACACTACCCGCGCCGGCGCGAGTGCGGGTGCTGATTCCGGACTGGAGCGGGAACAAGAGCTCGTGCAGAAGGCGTACGAGATGGTCGAGGCCCTGACGGTCCAGATCCAGTCGAGCGCGGCGGCGGTGGACGAGTCGAGATTGGAGCGGCTGCTGGGGTTGTGCGATCGGCTGAACGGTGGCGTCGACACGCTCACGTCACGCGCCTCTCGTCGGTCGCTCCTGCACGGCCTCGGGTTGGACATCGACGGTCTGGGTGGTGCTGGTGCCGGCGCGGGGGCGGGTGCGAACGGGGCGACGGCGGTGCACGAGGATGAGGAGGACGGACTATCGACGCCGCGTGTGGACAAGGGCAAGGCGCGAGCAGAGCCCGAGCCTGAGGAGCCTGAGAAGGTGTTGAGTCCCACATTCATGATCAGTGAATCGGAGGACGAGGATGACGACCGCAGATACCTGGATGTGGAGGAAGGGGATGAGGTCGGGGTGCAAGTGGCGTCACCTATGGACAGGTGCGTTTCGCTCTGGTCACGCCAGGGGGGCGGTGTTGATCTCGGGTCGGTCGATGTGGGTGCCGAAGCCGAAGCTGATGGTTGATTGTCTGCGTTTTATAGGTCGAAGAGCTGGGTTGAGGAGGAGGGGGAGATATTCCGTAAAGGGACGGTGTTGCTCGGTCCAGAAGAGATGGAAGGGGAATATGCCGGGGAAGATCTTCGGCGCGAGGTACGTGCCATTTCTGTCATGCCCCTGCTTGTTCCTGCAGCGTCTATCTGCCCCAACCCAATCTCCTGGACTCAACCCTCTCCCCTTATAGCTCCTCGAAGCGATGGTCGAACGTCCACCCCCGCGGGGCATCATTGACGACTTAGGGGTGGATGGGAGCATCAACGCGGGAGCGTCGGACGACGTGCCTCCCTCCCCTTCGTCCGCCAGCGAGGACCGGTCGCACGTCAAGGGCCCGCTCGCCGGCCCCACATCACGTGCGTACGTCCCAGCGCCTTCACTATCGCCATCGACATCGCATTCGCCGATCTCGCCGACGTCGCCACGGGGATACGGGAGCGCGGGCGGGAGAGCGTTTCCGCTGTTGGGAGGTACGACGTGAAGGAGCGAGGCGCGCCAGTGTTGTCCAGGCGGCGAAACTACTTTCTACGTATGTATGGGTTAGGGTGGGTGGGACGCCTGTTCTCCCCTCGGGCCAGACTATGGATCCAGGTGACAATTATATATATATACGCGCCGTTCGTCGTTTTATCCGTGTTGATGTTGAATACTCTAGACGGACGAGCGATGCATTCGAGCGATATATAGATACATATCCCCTGGACTGTAGTGACGCAGAGTCATGGGGGGAGGGGAGAGAACCGTGGTGTGTGTAGGATGGGCTCCGTCGAGGTGCAGGGACGGAACATGTACGAGGTGAAACGCCGTCCGGTGAGAATGCTATGCACCTTGTACTCCAGCGTACACGGAATCGCGTACTTGCTCCAACGACGCCGAGACTCGCGCGACTTGCACCGTGTTAGCGCGCATCGCCCCCAACCACTGACAAAAACGCCACCACCATCGCCAGCTTGACACCTCCGTAACTAGCCAACCTACGCGAGCCTCTTCTGAGACGATGGAATCTCCCCACCGACCCTCGTCGCCGATCCGGAGAGAAAGAAAGAGGGTGGGTCGATGAAGTCGTGCTTGAACGTGTCAAAGGCAAGGCCTGGGGATGAACACGATGCCGCACACAGGCACGGTGTGTGCCAACGGAATGTTGACAGACGTGCCAGTCACTGACTTTGGCCCTTTTGCGAGCGTCGGCAGCGTTTCCTTCGACGTCGAGCAGAGGAAACGACTTGACGAGTGAAATCGGCCGTTCGCACCCTTGATTACCAAATCGACCCACCCCACGTGATCACGCGACGACAGCGGTGTATAATGTAATCAGCTATCTAAACTGACCGACCGACCGGAAATGGAGGGAAGTCGAAGAAAAGTGCGCAGCCTCTCCTCATACTTATACACAACTCATGGCTTCGGTATATAAACCGAGCTTGCTCTTCTTCCCCTCGCAGCCAAAATGTCCGGTAGCACCACCTATCCGTCCTCGTTGCTACAGGACTACACCATCGCGTTCGAGGGCAGCTCCGTAGCGTGCATCCTCTACGGTAAGCCGCTCTAGCCCCTTGGTCGCTCCCACCGCCGACAGTCCCCGCGCAGGTGTCTATCTCGTTGTTTCCGGGGTGAACATAGCCCTGCTGCAGAAGAAGAGATACAAATCCCTCTTGTCGTTCTCCATCTTCCAACTCGTCGTCACCACCCTCTACTTTGCAATCTCCCTCTACGCCGCCCCATCACAAAGCTTGGCCATCTTCGGGATAGGCAGCAATTACGGTCCCAACGCACTCTCCCCATGGCCCTCGGTCGTTGTAAACGTCGCATTCGTCTTGAATACGTGGACTTCGGACGCTTTTCTCGTGCGTTTCTCACGATCTCATTAACCCCATGACAGGTGCTGATCCGAGGACCAGCTCTATCGATGCTACATCGTCTGCATGGCGAACAAGTATGCAATGATAGTCCCCGCGCTGCTGTACCTCGTCACCGTCGGTTCTTCGACGGCCTGGCTTGTCGTCAGCTCCACACCCGGCGCAATGTATAGCACCCACGCAGTCCAGGTCACCGGCATCTGTTACTGGTCCTGCTCCGCCGCTATGAACGTCTGCGCCTCCTCCCTCATCTCCGCGCGACTCTGGATGCATAGACAGGCGATCACTCGTGCGGTCGGATCCCCCCAGGGCGCGTTCTATCTCAGCTACATGGCGATGACGCTTGAGAGCGCCGTGCTGTACACCGTGTTCGTCATCGTCGCGCTGATAGTCTTCGTCCTCAACAGCCCGCTCGAGAACGTCTTCTTCCCCGTGCTCGGTACCGTTCAGGTATGTGTCGCCCCCATCTGGACGTCGTGCGAACGTGTGGTGATCCCTTTTTTTTTAACAGGTGATCGCACCGTCGTTGATCATTTACCGTATCGCCCGCGGTGTCTCGTTCGAGACGGACGAATACGGCACCATTACGACGGGCACGATACGTTTCGCGTCCTCTGGCCGGCCACGCGTTGTCGTACGGGAGGGTTACAACATATCAGCTACCTCGGGCACCATGCACGTCTCTTCGGGCGACAGTGTCCACCAAGACGACTCCAAGTCGTTCATTCACGAAACCAAGGAGAAAGTCTGAACCTGGCAGGGTATTACGTGAACAGTTGGTACCATCCAGCAACAGAGGATCTACACAGTCTCCTACGATTCTGTGTTTATTTGCATGTATCCACATATCTTGTACGACCTACCGCAGAAATGATCTGGTTCGATCTGATGCGCAGGCTTGCCTGGAGGTCGACGCGTTGACGAGCGTGAGTGCCGAGGCATGATATCGGTGGCGGTCCAACGTTTTCTCCGTGAGGCAGAGAGCCAACAGCGACTGGCCAGAGTCCAGAGTCCAGACCAAGCTCCGAGTAGACATGGATTCGGAGGTCGCAACTGCCCGAAATTATAATATGACACAGCTCGTGGTAATAAAACTGAGCTATACCACATGACAATAGAAAACACCGACACTTGGCATCTCACGATGGGTCGCCGTTTTTGTGATCCATGCTCCTTCGAGTTGACCGTGTTCGTATCTTTGCGGTCGTCTAGATCTCGACGACCCTGGGCAAGTCCTTACTCAGTCACCTCACAACAGGCACCCCTCAAAAAAAAAGAAATTGGTTTCAAGGCACGGGGACGCGATAGATTTTGGTTTTAATTTATGGGCACCCCTTGTAAATGCTAAACCCGCCGGCAGTCCTGAAAAGAAAAAAAGTTGCCGATTGGTGGGGTTTTTGTGCGGAACTCTTGCTGATTGCTATCAAGCGGCCACTGTACTGATAATCTGGTTCTGCAACGTGGGCCATCTCTCGGACCCCCATTCTAAAACGACGCCGGCGACAGAGCTGGATAAGCGGACGATGCCGTCGACCTACACTCTCAGCGCCACGTTGGCGGTCGTCGTCGTCGCTTGGACAGCTGTTGCCCTTTGCAAGGAACGTCGAGCGGTCCTGCCAGCGAAAAAAAAAGGGCGTCTGCTCCCGCCCGGCCCTCCCCCCGTGCGGTTCTGGGACAGAGCTATGCCGACGGTCGAGTCAGCGCGCCCTTTCCCCGCCCTCTGACAGTCCCACCAAGCTAACCGGGCGTTCTCCATCAGTATCGGCCCGACGCTCGACGGCTGGGCGAACGAGTACGGCCCTGTGATGACGCTCCGTCAGGGCGGCGAGGTCGTCATCGTGATCGCACGCGTCGACGTAAGCATCATCTTTCAGCCCCGACCCTCCTCCTCTTCCCTTCCCCCCTCGCATGGCGGCCGATCTCTGACCGCTTGTTCTCCGCAGGCAGCGACGGCGATCATGGAAAGAGAGGGCAGCGCGCTCGCGGACCGTCCTCGCATGATCGCCGCCGGCGAGCTGCTCTCCGGAGGCATGCGGATCACGCTGGTCGGCAGCGGCGAGCGATTCCGTCGGCTCAGGAAGGCCGTCCACGCGCGTTTTCAGCCCAGGGCGGTGTTGACGTACGGGGACATCCAGCTCGAGGAGGCAAAGACGCTCGTCCTCGGCGTCCTCGACGACCCAGACAACCATCAAAATCATGCACGTCGGTGCGTTTCGAGCCAGCGACAGAACCCGTTCGTCCACAAATTTTTTTTGGGGCATTCCAGGTTTTCTACGTCTGTTATTTTGCGCGTGACGTACGGCAAGTCGGGTTCTACGCCTCTCGATGACATAGAGTTCGTCGGGCTGGAGCACATTGGCGAACACTTTATCGAAGTGATGCGACCTGGCGCTTACCTTGTCGATCGCTTCCCCTGGTTGAGATACGTCCCCGGATATGGAAGGCGCCTGAGGAGGTATTATCAGTCCGACCTCGCGTTTTACAAAAGTCAGCTGAGCCGGGTGGAACGTACGATGGTAAATTTGTCCCCTCCCCCTCCCGCCTCCAGTTATGACGATGTGACTGACAACACCCTTTAGTCGTCGGACGATGACGCCAGCCCGTCATTCTCCAGAACTCTATTGGAAAATGTCGGGGACCATCAATTGTCCGTCGACGAGATGGCGTTCCTTTCTGGAACGCTCTTCGAAGCTGGATCTGACACGGTATGGTTATTCGATGTATCTCCCACCAATGGACTCAGCAGAGCCTCGTAGAGCGCAGACGGCATTATTGCGATGATCATGGCCGCGGCGTGCTTCCCCGACGCACAGCTGTGGGTACAAGAGGAACTGGATGTGGTTGTTGGCAGGGATAGACGTAAGCTCGCCCGTCTCTTTCAGTTCAGCTCCGCGTCGTTTCATCTTCCCCTTCCCTTTCCCAAACTCAGTACCGAGCTGGAGTGACTGGGACGATCTTCCCCGACTCCACGCTTTCATCTCGGAAGTGCTACGCTGGAGACCCGTTACGCCACTCGGTAACATAAAAGGGATCTTCGTTGAGAATTCAATGAACACCCTTTTTCCCCCTCCTAGGTTTTGCCCACCGTTCGACGCGGGATATCATCTGGGTACGGACACCCCGGTTTCGCGTCCAGAACGTCTCATCATTGCGTCGCAGAAAGACTACTGCATCCCTGCCGGCACGACAGTCACGGGAAACCTGTGGTACGTGCGCCTCACTTCGTGCAGTTGAACGCGCGTGACCGTTGGAGCACGGATACACCAGGGCCATCGCCCGAGACCCCGTCGCTTTCCCCGATCCTGAGACGTTCGACCCCCGACGGTGGCTCGATCGAGACGGTCGACTGCGGAGTGACGTGCAGTGTTTTGCGTTCGGCTTCGGTCGAAGGTGAGTGTGCGTGAGTGTTCTCGCCGAGCCGCTCACGAACCGCCTCGATAACTGACACCCGACGCGCGCGACGATGCCGCCGTTCGCGAACGAAAGAGTGTGTCCAGGGATGCATCTCGCCAACCGTTCGCTGTTCATCGCGCTCGCCCTCCTCCTCTGGTCGTTCCGGGTTGTCGCGCGTCCGGGAGCTCCGATCGACACGACGCCAGATACGGACAACGTCGTGGCGCGCGTGCCACACTTTGTGGCCGACTTTATACCTCGTATCGGAGAGGGGCTGTTGAGGGAGATGATGATGACGGCGACGTGAGCCGCGTGTACTTAGTAGTAGCAGTAGGCCGACAGACTCTGGGTGTTGTTCTGGCTTGTATTTGTATTTGCTTTGTAAAACGACCCATTTCCCGGCAGACAGATATTGATAGCCAATCAGGTAAGTATACAATGCACGACATCTCTACACTCTTTCGTTCGTCTTCGGTGACCCCACTCATAACGGTGGCGTGTCCACAAAGGCAAGAGACGACATGAAGCCGCCGTATCGGTCACCACTGATTTCAGCCTCTTCAGCAAACGCCCGAATTTTCTGGACCGCCTCCGGTGTCAGTGTAATGTGAGCAGCCCCCAGATTCTCCTCCAGATACTACTCAGGCATGTTCCCATCAGAATATACCACGGAAATTCTGCTTTTTACACGCACCTTGATTTTCTTGGTCCCCGGAATGGGGATAACATCATCTCCCTGCGCGAGGAGCCAGGCGAGCGCGACCTGCCCTGCCGTCGCCCCGTACTCTTTTCCGATAGTCTGGAATTCTTCTACGACCTTCAAGATCTTTGGGAAGTTTTCCTTTGAAAACCTGAAATAGAGAGAGAAGATTCTTCCCTGAGCAGCCTTCTCGGACCTAAACCTAGCTGAAAGGAAACGAACTTTGGGAGGGTCCTTCTGAAATCGTCTTCTGCGAAATCGTCGGGAGATTTCTGTCGGATGATCACAATCAGTACTTCATCTCCATCAAAATAACCAATGTAGGAGTAGCGGTATCGCAAACGCTGTGGACGACTCACATATTTGCCGGTCAGCAAACCTCTACCGAGTGGCGAGTAAGCGACTACGACGATCCCCAGCTCTCTCGCGGTCTTCAATACGCCATTCCTCTCGATGTCGAGGTCGAAAGCCGAGTACTCGAGTTGGACCGCGGTGATTGGGTGGACCGCGCTTGCACGGCGTAACGTGTCGGCGGTGCATTCGGAGAGACCGAGGTACTTGACCTT
>JBBPKQ010000485.1:0-10615 GCA_038089315.1 Crocinoboletus aff. laetissimus | reverse complement strand
CCGTAGATCTCTTCCTTATCGTATGGATCTCTGATCCTAACTTAGGGGTACGTCTTAGGACTTAGCTATCAGGTTAGCTAATCCTTCTATGGGTTATCCATCACGTGACTTGGGTTCTCAGGATCACATGATAGGCGAAGCCTGCGTTGCTGACTGTCTGCAACAAGGTAAGCATCAAGCCAAAGGTTCCAGAAGTCAATCAAAGAGCTTATGTTCTTTTTCTTAGATCATGAACGAAGTGAGTGTTCGGCGTTCAGCGAGACGACATCAATGTAGTTACACAGCTCGTACAGCCAGAAGAAGACAAGGTCGTGAACTCAGTGAGTGGAGGGGTTATCCTCTCTCGAGATCAAGACCTCACTCACCATAAAATCAGTCGATCAGTCAGGTAAATGAGAAACAAGCTGAAAAGATGCGTAACACATCAATGTCTTAAGCCAACCCTAGGAAGATCAAGGAGACAAAGACATGGAGATGGGATCTGAAGATAATCAGGTATATATTATATAGTCTGTGGAGTGATCACATTACAACTACATGACAGAAATTCTGCCCAAATAAAATTCAGAGCATGTTTATGGACTCATTGGGATGCCCCATATCAATTTTCTAAGAAAATGGCGGTTGGAATAATATTCTACAAGCGATATAAGAGTGATGGGGGAGCTGTATAGTAAGTTGTTTGGAAAAAATACAAGAGCATTTCTAACAATTGTAGGACACTCTAATAACATTATATACACTGGGGAAACACCATTTGTAGTGATAGAATACATCTCTGATTTTACTGACCATAATATATGACTAACTAGGGGAGGGTACCACCAGTCGACCAAATAAAATACAGGAGTGTGGATAATTGTTGTACCACACTCTAATAACATTATATACACTGGGAAGACACTGTTTGGAGTGATAAAATATGTCCCTGATTTAATTGACTATTAGCTGGCACCAGTGGCCAATGGACCATTGACCAAGCAATTTTGCAATGAAAAAACGCATGAGTTCCCATGGACCAAACCTCACAATTCTTTTTTTCTAGAAAGGAAACATAGTGTATTTGTCAGATCCGGCCGCTCTTATTACTATATTTTGTAATTGGCTTACAATTAAATCATCTATAAGGCCTACTGATCTACACCATTTGCAAAAAGGCGGATAGGCACGGAGCCCCTGAGCCTCCACGTGACCTGAGCCATTCAGGTACCATATCAAGCTCTATTTTGCTCTCTTGCACCATGATGTAATCTTTTGATCCTGATTAGTTATGGCCAGCTCTATGATTTCAGTAATTCTTAAAAAAGCGGATCAATTGAACAGATAGCAAAGTGCTCCGAATCTTTGACTGGGTTTGATCAATTGAACAGATAGCATATTGGTTTAAAGTGCTCTGAATCTTTGACTGGGTTCGATCAATTGAACAGATAGCATATTGGTTTAAAGTGCTCCGAATCTTTGACTGGGTTCGATTAATTGAACAGATAGCATATTGGTTTAAAGTGCTCCGAATCTTTGACTGGGTTCCATAATAGTTCCTCAAACTGCATATAGTGTTTAAAACTCATATCTAAAACAGTAGCAATATATTTCTGAATTTCAGACCGTTTACAAAGAATTAGCCGTTGCAGAGTAGTGCGGCCCAGCATGGCTTAGGTGTCACAGAGAAAGATGGTTTGATTACAATTCCCCACAACATTCTCCCTTACACCCCCCTCACATTCCGCCTCCTTTACAGTGTTTGAGACATAGTCATCTAGGGTGCCCAAAATGACAGATGGACAGATGGACAGAGAAATCTAATCTAATACTAGTCCAATGCTCACCAAGACCAACCTTGTGCTAATTCTATGCTTTCAGTACACTTTCCAAGACCATTTTTGATAGACTTTCGCCTATGCTAATCTGGCGCTTTCCTACACTTTTGCTACACTTTTCCAGACCAAGATTTCCAGGATTTCGCCTATGCTTTCGCTAGACTTTCAGTACACTTTCCAAGATGATCTCACACAGACCTTGTTTTATAGTAAACCTACAGAGATCCTATGCTCTTCTATGCTTTTCAAGACCAAGTTTCTGTAGGATTTCACCTATGGTTTCACTATGGTTCAGTACGCTTTGCAAGACCAAATCCTACCAACACCAATGTCAAGGTTTGGGAACATTTCACTAGGATTTCATCCAAGCTAATCCTGGAATTAAGCAAGATCAACCAAGCAAGATTCTCAATAGCATCGCGCTAATATAGCACGGTTAAGGTTGGTCTCGGTTAGAAGTTAGTCTCGATGGGATCATCCTGTCTCGATTGTCTCGGCTGTCTCGGCGTTAGGTTTTCCCTTCCCACCCCCCCACCCAATACAACACAATAACAAAATTAACAAAAATCAACCAAAATCAATCCGCTTATTTTCTGGATTTTCACCATACCCAAGTCTACGCTTTCTGACCAAGTCTAACTACCCATTTTCCTACCTTTTCGCCTAATCCAATCCTACGATTTCCTACACTTTTGCTATGATTTTCAAGCTCAAATTTTCTAGATTTTTGCCATAACCAAGTCTACGCTTTTTGACCAAGTCTGACTACCATGCTGTTACAAACGCGCCCTAGTTACACTTCGTTTACCAATTTTCCCATGCTCTTTAGATCACGTGACCATGAGAACCTAGTCACATGATCAATGTCATGTGACCACGGGAACCTATTTCCTTTTTCGAATAGAATGTTCTGAAACATTCCCGGACCTTTCCAGACCTCATCTCTTTAATTACCGAAGTCTAGAACAGACTAGACCCACAATGTCATAGTGATGTCATACTTAGTCAGCTGCATGCACAGACCATGTAGTCAATAAGTACAAACATCCTGTATACTATATACACCTTTGAATCAATGTCCAAAGACTCTAGTCTAGTTTTTGTGGCTTTCCCCCAAAGTTCATTCTCAATTCATAAGCTAGTGTTAGAGGTAGTAGCCAGGTGTTAAAACCTTGGTTGCGCTTCCAATTCAGTCAACATAAACATGATTATGTAAGCAAGGACAAGGATTAGGATTTCAAACAAACAACAAGTCGGACAAGCATTGCGCTAATAATACAATAGTTAAGGCTGGTCTTGGTTAAAGGTTAGTGCTACAGACCAGCGTCTGTGACCGTAGAGTCACAAGAGGTGGGGCTGCGACCGTTGTCTAATCCTAACCCTAAAGGGATCGTATGTCACAATCAGTGACAGGAGAGAGCGTACTTGTATGTAGACTCTGTGGACTAGAGGGGGAATCCCGTAGTTGTCTTCAGGTCTGTACCTGGGATTGCTGACCAGGAATCTTAGGTCGTTGTTGTTGTAGTTGTCGTCATCGAGGTAAGAGGAGAAGGGGACCGTTGTCCAAGCTTCAAGGGGATAAGATCGTATATTAACTAAACTGAGGTACATCAAGTACTACAGTCAACTACTTATAGGGAAGAGAGGAGGATTCAAGAGGAGTCCTAATACGAACCCTCAGCCCTGGTACAAGGGTGATGACATCGTGTGGGAACAGTAGCTGAGTAACGTGAGAGAACTGTTACCAATCGATGATGTATCGTGAGAGGATGATCTGTAAGCCGGGTACATGTTGTTGCAGACGCATACTTTTTCACCACCTTTTCTATCGTTTTCCCACGCTTTTCAAATCACGTTACCATGAGAAGATTAGTCAGCTACCCATGTGACCAACATCACGTGACCCTGGGAAACTCTTTCCTTTTTCGTATAGAACATTCTGGAATGTTCCCAGATCTTTCCGGAACATGTTTATTTAATCTCCGTTGATCCAGAACGTTCTAGGCCACGACGTCATGATGACATCATACTTAGTAAGCTACAGCGCATGGACCAAGTAGTAAATAAGTACAAACATCATGTAAAGTATATAAACTCTTGAACGAACGCCCCAAAGACTCTAGTCTAGTCTTTGTGGCTTGTCCCCATAAGTCATCTAGTCTCTATCTTAAGTTGGTTGAGTGAAGTAGTTGCCAGAGTCATTTTTTGATTTTGGGTAGTGCTTCACGTGTCATAGGCGTGGCAGATCTGTATTGTAGATGGATCGGGGGATATATCGGGGGTTAGCTAAGTAGGCGTGTGAAGAGGATAAGTCCCTTAGCCAAGTACTTAGCTAGGTCTTGATTGGGAACCATAACGTAGGGTTCCAAATAAGGAATAGAACTCGTAGGATCACATGATCCAAGATGTTAGGTTTGCGAAGTAGCAATCCGTAACAGTTAGTCTTGAAGGGATCATATTGTCTCGGCTGTCTCGGCATTAGGGTTGACCATTCCCACCCCCCCACCCAATATATTCGAGACACCAAATCAAGCAAAATCAAGCAAAATCAAGGCAAAGCTTTACTGGATTTTCACCATACCCTAACTATGCTTTCCAAGACCATTTTCTGTAGACTTTCACCTATGCTAATCCTACACTTTTCTACGCTTTCAGTACGCTTTCCAAGACCAAGTTTCAGAGGATTTCACCTATGCTAATCCTACACTTTCTGTAGCATTTCGCCTATGCTAGCCTTGCCCTTTTCTATGCTTTTCCCCAAAGCTAATCAATCTTACGCTAGTCCTACGCTTACCAAGACCTACCTTGCGCTAATTCTATGCTTTCAGTACACTTTCCAAGACCATTTTTCGTAGACTTTTGCCTATGCTAATCCTGTTACAGACGCACACATTTTTCTCCAATTTTCGCACTCTTTTCCCACACTTTCGCACTCTTTTCCCACACTTTCGAGGTCACATGACCCTGTGAAAGTTACGTCATCAAGTCACCTGACCTTTGTCATGTGACCATGGGAACTTATTTCCTTTTTCAGATAGAATGTTATGGAACATTCTCGGATCTTTCCGGGCCTCACCCTTTTCATCTCCATCGGTCTAGAAGGGTCTGGACTAAGATATCATCATGACATCACTACTTAGTAAGCTACTCGCACGGACCATGTAGTATACAAGTACAAACATCATGTAAGGTATATAAACCCTTGAATCGACACCCAAAGACTCTAGTCTAGTCTTTGTGGCTTGTCCCCATAACTCTCCTAGTCTCTATCTTAAGTTGGTTGAGTGAAGTAGTTGCCAGAGTTGTTATTTGATTTTGGGTAGCGCTTCATAAGACTAGACTTACAGTTCACTCTCCCATCACACTTCTCTCAACCTCGAAACTCATACGCAGCCCCTAGCGTTAAAGGGAAATTATAGCCGGACCCCAGGCTCAAGGGGAACCTTCACATTCGTACCTACATAGTTACCATTTTTCCTTGCACATAGTCCCTGCCCTACAGCAGCGAAGGGACTAGTCAATTAGTGACTAGGGTCACGAGGGACCTTGCGCGGTCTTAAACGGGGGTAGCATCCACCTCACACTATAGTTCAACTTTTTTGACGAAAGTCTCGTGCTTGTGACACGAATTTGGGAATAACCCCTCCTTCTTACATACAATCTGGTAGTCGGGAAAGGCTTTTGACCCGATACCTCTGTACTTGAGAAACAACCTCAGGTGTAAAAACCTCGCAGCGTTGGGTACAGAAAAAGATCCACATATGATACAAAGGATGTTCCCAGAGCAAGAGCTCTACTGATCAACATACACTTTCACCTTATACGCCTCGAAAACAGAAATCGGGCAAAGAATCCGTGACTTCATAGACGAAGTACATGAACAAGGACCAGCAGAAGCAGAGGTCAACTACAGAGAATTCACAAAAGAATTCACACCAGTGGAGGTCAAAAAAGAATCTGTTGAACCCCACTTGGAATTTATCTACAACGAGTATAGAACCCCTCTTCCTGAAGATTTTGACCCCAACGACCTCCCTCCTGCACCCGATAACTCAACCGATCAAGGCCTCACTCCAGAATTTCTAGCTCTAAGGGCTTCATTGTGGGAACCGGAACCTTAACCGGAAAACCTAGGACCCCAAGGATTTTACGGGGCAGAACGACAACAATCTGGATCTGTGGGAGCGACAAGAACCCGCGCCCAACATAGAGGACTCAGAGTCCGAAACAGAAAGCCATACGATCCCTGCCCCTGAATTCTCACAGCAAAGGTCCGTCTTTGACGACGTCCCAGAAACCCCAAGAGAATACACCCCGAGGCCGAGACCAAGACCTCCAAGAATCCCTTCACCCACACCATCCTCCTCATCCGAATCATCTTACTTCCCAGATCCGACACCAAGAATGACAGACTCCATCGATAAGAAGGTTTCCATAGCTGCAGACCCCGGCATGTACGACGGGTCATACGAAACTTTTAGACTGTGGTGGTCAAAAATTCGAGTATAGATAGCAACTAACCCCACCACATTTTACAATGACCGAACCAGAGCCCTCACGGTTTGGTCACAAATAGGAACCGAAGAGGGAAAGGACAAAAACGGAGCTGGAGAATGGGTGAGAGCCCAAATTGATAAATATATAGAACTCAGCTCAGAAGACTACCCGGCATGGAAAATCAATGCCGAAAACATCATCAACCATTTCCAACCTGGGAACGACAAGGAAATGGCATTAACGAAACTAACCCAACTAAAATAAGGCCCAAAACAACACACTGAAGATTTCATCACTCAGTGGCTAGCCCTTTACGACCGAAGTGGCTGTGAAAATCAAATGGGCATTTATCTGTTGGAATCCAACGCCAAACCCGAGATCATTAGACACCTATACGAAAATGATCAGAGAGCTCAAACGGTTGACAAAATGGTCGCCAAAATAAAGAGACAGGGAAACCTGATCGAGGCCTTCCACATGCGGAATAACCAAACCCGCGTATGGACTGGACAATCCAAGACTTTCCAAAAGAAAGACCCAAACGCCATGGAAGTCAACGCGGTCTCGAAAGGTCCAAAATGTTTCAATTGCGGCAAAGAAGACCACCGGATACGGGACTGCACTGCCCCGAAAAAGCAGTGCTCGAATGCGGTTTCCTTGGAGGAGGACATCACTTTTCTTGTGGAAAACGCAAGATCCAAAAGATCCGTGGGGGACCTGAACAAAGCCCCATTGTTGGAAAGGAGAAAGAGACTCCTAAACCAAACTCTCAAGGACAGGGCAGCTCCGCCCCTAAAGCGGACACTAGAATCAATGCTCTAAAAGGCATGGACTTTGAAGCCATGAGGGCTTACTTCAGAGACTACGAAAATTTAAACGAGTAAACCGTTCTCCTGATCTGGGTGGGCGAACGGACTACAAACAAAAAAATAGTAAAATAGGAAACGACAAAAAAATTTCTTTACCTACTCCAAATCGTTTTTGTACTTTAGATGTTGAATATGGAGAAACTTCTTCAACTCCCAGGATAGGACAATTTTCCCTTCTACTACAGTAGTTTCTTTACCAACCGAGACCGGGCCTTCTGAAAAGAAGCTTGCCACACGGGAATGTGGGCTTAATTCGGTCAAAACAAAAAAAGAAAAAAATATCACGCTACCAAATCCTACCTTATTTAACAAAACCCCAGAACGGATCCTAGTCAGGTCCGTAAACCTCAAAAAGGAGATTCTACTAGAAGTGTCCCTGGTACCAGCCACCACCAAACACAGAATGAACTCCACAAGGGCCCTGCTTGACAGCGGAGCAAACGGGATCTTCTTAGACTGAATTTACGCCAAGAGAAATCAAATCCCCACAACAAAGCTGGATAGACCTATTCCAGTATATAACGTAGATGGAATGAAGAATTCAGCCGGAATGATCACGGATACGGCAGAAATCATAGTCAACTACCAAGGACATAGAGAAAAACTCACGGCGGAAATCATGGACTTAGGATTCAACGACATGCTTTTAGGATATACATGGCTTGAGAAGCACAACCCAGAAATTGACTGGCAAACAGGATCAGTCAAATTCACATGCTGCCCCCACACCTGCTATCTTTTAAGCGAAAGATCGGTCTTCTTACGAGTTCTAGAAGAGAAAGAACTCAATGACATGCCATACGTCTACCGTACCCTCAAGAGACTTATGAGAACAACGGAGAAAAAGGAACTCACCCTAGAAGAAATGGTCCCTTCAGAATATCATGACTATTTACACGTGTTCTCCAAAATGAAGTGCAACCAAGGTATGAACCTGGCTACTACCTCTCAAACTAGCTTATGAGGTGAGACAATACTTTGGGGGAAAGCCACAAAGACTAGACTGAGGTCTTTGGGGCGTTCTTTGCTCACTTTATATAGAGTACATGATGTTTGTACTTATTGACTACATGGTCTGTGCGCAGTAGCTTACTAAGTATGATATCATCATGATGTCATGGGTCTAGTCCGTTCTAGACTTCGGTGATTAAATAAACGAGGCCCGGAAAGATCCGGGTTGGTTCTAGAATGTTCTATTCGTAAAAGGAAATGTATTCCCACGGTCACGTGCTTGAGGGTCATGTGACTTATGTAATTGGTTCTCATGGTCACGTGATCTGAAAAGCGTGGGAAAATTGTCAAACGAAGTGTTACTAGGAGGCGTTTGTAACACAAAAAGGCCTCAGAACGGATGCCAGAACGCAAACCGTGGGACCATGCAATAGACTTAAAACCAGGGTTTGTTCCTAGAAAGGGAAAATTATACTCCATGTTACCTACGGAGTTAAAGGAGGTCGAAGACTTCATTGACGATCAACTATGAAAGGGGTACATACGCCCTTTGAAATCCCCACAAACATCTCCGGTCTTCTTCATACCAAAAAAGGACGGAAAAAAGAGAATGGTACAAGATTACCGATGGCTGAATGAGTGGACGGTCAAAAACAACTATCCACTCCCTCTTATCTCCCAACTAATCGACCGATTGAAGGGATCTAAGATGTTTACAAAAATGGATCTAAGATGGGGCTATAACAACGTATGAATGAAGGACGGAGATGAATGGAAAGCCACCTTCATTACACACCGTGGCGCCTTCGAGCCCCTAGTCATGTATTTTGGCCAATGCAACTCTCCGGCCACATTCCAACACATGATGAACGATCTATTCGCAGACATGAACTGCTGTGTAATTGTTTACATCGACAATATATTAATCTTCACCAAAATGGAGAATGAGGGAGAACACGACCGTATAGTTTTAGAGGTACTAAGATGGTTGAAAGAAAATGACCTTTTCATCAAACCCGAAAAGTGCACATTTAAGGTCGACAGGGTAGAAATGCTCAGGATGATAGTAACCCCCGAGGGAATCGAGATGGAGAAAGGCAAAGTCCAAGGCGTACTAGATTGGCCAACCCCCATCAACGTAAAAGGGGTTAGAGCATTCCTAGGACTAGCCAATTTCTATCGGAGGTTCATCAAGGACTTTTCTATAGACACACGACCCTTAAATGACCTTCTCAAAAAAGACGTAAAATGGGAATGGTCCGACAAACAAGAAACCTCTTTCAGGAAGCTTAAGGAGCACTTCACCACCGCACCAGTGCTAGCTTACCTAGAAGACGAAGCCCAATATCGCTTAGAATGCAACACTTTCGATTTCGCAACAGGAGCGGTTCTCTCATTAGAGAAAAACGGGAAATGGCACCCCGTGGCATTTTCTTCACACAGTATGACACCCGAGCAACATAACTACACGATTGCCAATAAGGAGATGCTCGCCATCATGCAAGCACTAGAACAATGGCGTTATTAAGCCCGCACGCAACTCTGGAAAAGTCGCAACACACAGTAGTAGTGCTGGTGGGGATGGCGAAGGACCCTTTCTTCCAATATTATACTCCCCACCACGGATCCTCTGTAACCAAGGTCCACTGAAGATTTCATCGTTCAGCCACCGATGTCCACCATGGAAAAGGTTTCAGCAGTGTGATGGAATGTGTACCGTGAACATTCCCTGGAAACCATCCTAGAGGCACGCATCACCTTTCTTGAGCATATCGAGAGAGCGGGACGGCCACCAAAGCATGTAAAGGCACTCTGTCAATTCTTCTATACCTTCAAAAGCCACCCGGCATTTCCTCTCTTAGACGGCTGGTCACCAGATTACATATCAGCACTGATACACTCCTGGGGAATGCTGTCTTCCTTTTGTGGAAAGGCTCAACTAGCGCTGATGTCATTTGAGGTTGTGATCAGTCTAGATTGAGATTGAAACTATGTAGGATTATCAACCAATTCAGTAGGACAGTATAATTGACCGAGATGAGATTAGGGGACCAGTGAAATCTCCCTCTTCCTTATTCAAGCCTCAGCCCCTATCCTCAGATCCCCCAACCTAATGGCTACATCAAGCTCTGTGCTGGCAGGCTGGTCTGGAGATGTCTTGCCCACTTCAAATTCCATGCCCCCAAATTCCACACCATCAGTTGGATGCCTTCCAATGTTGAGGGAGTTCTACCACATGGTGCTTGTCCTGTTTCTCTGTATGCTCCCGGTTGCAAGCACTACTTCAGTCTGCAATGACAAGGTGACGAGGAGCACACTCGATGTGTTGAGGTGCTTAGGTGTAGGATGGGCTGCCATGGCATTTTCAACACTGGCAGGAATCTGTTATGGAAGCTTGAGGCTGGGAACCACATATCCAACTGTGGGTTGTCTGTTCATGAACCTCGCTGGAGTCATGTCAGGGTTCATAGCCATCAAGGT
>JBBPKQ010000482.1:0-10640 GCA_038089315.1 Crocinoboletus aff. laetissimus | reverse complement strand
AAAAAATGTCGTTAAAATCGTTGCAGAGATTCGCCAACGTTTGGGGCCGACTCAGTCGAACCACCCAGCCTGTTGCATCGCTTCTCCGAGTCCATCCCACTCGTCGCGTTCCTTGACACGTGCAGAAGACGAAATCAAACTGGCCATACTGATATCGTCTGCCCGAATGTATGCTTTTCGACACGCGAGCTCGGTGGCGAACCTATTCACCAAAAAAAGTAGTCATCAATCACCCGCAGCACGAATAATAATAAAACAGACGCGCACCTCAGACACTCCTCCAATCGCCACCGAATACCCACGTCAACAGTAGCCCCATCCTTGCCTTTCGCCTCCCCATCCGGTCCAAGTCCCGGCACGTACGGCGGGCCAGGTAACATGCGTCTGCTCAGCGACCACATCATCCCGGCCACAAACGCCGCATGCGCCCCCTCCTCATCCAGCTCTTCCCCCACCTCCGGTGCCCGTTCCGGCTGAGGTGTGGGCGTCCGTCGTCCATCCTCACCCTGTCCATCCTCCTCCTCGTCATCATCATCCATCGGGTGAAACGACTCCCCGCTCGGCATGTGGCGATGTGACCGCCCATCCATTCGCTGTGTATACGCACTGTCCCGTGACGTAAACGAATCGTCCGTCGGTCCACCCCCAGCCCAGAATTCAGACCCGGACCGCACGCTCTCAACGCCGTCCCAGGTGTGCGTCGTCCGGGTACCATTCGAGGTCGTGTTAGAGGCGCTGTGTCCATGTCCAGTTGGACGGGAAGCATTGGGTCGCGTGGAGAGTTCGGTCCAACCGGAGCTTTGGAGGTATTCGCTGGTGGGGAGACTGAGGAGGGCGGCACCGTCACGACCGGCGTCGAGTACGAGAAGGGCGTGCGAGGGGGCATGACGCGCGAGGGAGAGCAGGATCGCGCGTGGGCTTGGTGCGACCCCCGGCGAAGGGGGAGCAGGATGACCGGGCTGAGCTAGACCCAAGAGCGAGGGAAAGGTGGTGGTGGTGAGGAAGATGACGTCTGCGTGCGGAATGAGCTATAGGTGGGTTAGTTTCTGGAGAGGGATAGGTGTGTGAAAAGGACGGACTACCTCGACGCCTTCGCGGGCTCGCCGACCGAGATCGACGGAGATGACACAGTGAGAGCGCCATTTGCGTTCGCGTGCGAGGCCGTCTACGCCGATGAGGTTCGCGATGGTGGTGCGCACATTTCGACCCTCAAAGTGGAGCCAGTCGAAGGGAGCAGGGGAATGTGGGTTTGAGCTAGGAATGCTGTAGGAGTGTGGTGCGGGTGGGGGCCCGTTGGTCGTGGACGGTGAGGTGTTGGGACGGGACGACATAGACGGACGCGGTACGGACGATGCGAGGGAGTTTGGAAAGACAGGGATGGGCGACGGCTGGTCTCTAGGGATGGGTGTGGGGTTGAGAGTGGGCTGGGGAGCGTTGAAGCCGATATAATTTTCAGGGGCGAGGACAGGCCCAAGGAGGGCGATAAAGTGCTCGTGGGAGACCTCGGGGAGGGGGTTGTGGTTGATGACGGTGCGTGTGTCGGTGTCGCGGGCGTGGATGACCCATGCGGTGGGTACGCCGAGGTGGGGCCAGACTTTGCAGTATTTTGTGCGGACGCCGACAGCCTCGAGGGCGTCACGCAGACGGAGGGCGTCAGGGTTGCCACCGATTGAGGCAATGAGCATAGGCTCGATGTCGCCGGCCGTGGGGACGGTCGCGGCGAGCTGGGCGAGGAGGGCGAGGACATGGGCTGCAGCGCCGCCGCGAGAGGAGTAGACGGACTGTGCGCGGGAGACAGAGCCGGGATTTGGATGGGAGGGGAGGACGAGGGAGTGAGTGAGAAATACGGCGCCAGTTGCGAATATGCGGAGTGGAGGAGGGACGAGGACGGGGAGAGTGTCCCTGCGAAGACGAGCCATGACGGATCGAACTGAATCGCAGCTGGTCATTATCACATCGACAGTCACACACAAAGTCTATATACACATCCGCCGTTTCAGATGGCAGTAATGAAAAGTTGGTACGGCAGCTTGTCCTCCCCGCTCGCCTTCCTCGCCCGTCGCTCAGCCCGCCTCTCCCTCTTCGCAGCACGCCGCTCTTTTCTCGCCTCACGACGTGTTTGCCCGTGGCCATGGCCGTGCTTGTGGTCATCCTCAGACGAGTCGGAGGAGTCATCGGAGGAGTCGTCGCTACGCCTGCGCAACCTACTGGCCATGCGCCTCTGCTCGGGGTCCCCAACTGGCGCAGCGCCCAGTTTCCCACTCAGACGCTCGGAGCCCTGACAAAGCACCACCTCCATCCTCCTCGGTCCGAAAAAGTACTACGACAATCCGTGAGTGAAGACGGTAGGATACAGCAGTGAGACTGACTGACATGGTTCCAGTGGTCTATGATATCGCCCGCCGCCCCGCGTTTCTTGTTTTGCATCCTCTTCTCAATAGCAAGTGTCGCGATGAGACCCGCTGTAATGCGCCAGATTCATCAAAGGATCCTTGCTGGCGCGCGCGAGAGGATACGCACTGACTAAACTCATGCCCGTTATCATCGGTATGACATTGGATTTGATGCGCTGTGCGGGAGAGAGCGAACCCCCCTTCTTAACGTCCAGCAAGAACCTAGACAAGAGACGACATCAGCCGAACACTCAACCCCACTAATCCGTGCACGACATGCCGTTTCCAGTCCTCCTCGGTTACGTCGTGCGTCGCAAATGGATGCGGATTCAGCTGGCAGGGAGGTGGCAGATCCGGGAACCCTTTGCTCAGACGCTTGCTGTTCGAGATCAGACACATAGGCGGGAAGGGGTTATACGGGAGCTGCGACGTCGGTGGACGTTGCCACATAGGTGGTGCGCCTTTGTTACCAAAGAAGGAGCCGAGGGACATCGTGACGCCGCCGTGCCCGCCGTCGTGAGTTGACGAGGACGACGGGCCGGCGTCTGGCACGTGTGCGTCGTACGGGCCTGGCGGCGGGGGCGGGGAGTAGACTGTCCCGTGCAATGGGTCCTTGCGGTCGTATTGCAGCGCTGATCGGCCATCTGGGTGACTCTGGGCGTACGCATAATCTGGTGGCGGGCCTTGAGGTGGGTAGTTTCCTTGTGACGTCGGACCTTGAGGTGGGTAGTACCCTTGTGACGGAGGGCCTTGAGGTGGGTAATATCCTTGTGGCGGTGGGCCTGGAGGCGGGTAATATCCATGTGGCGGCACGGGGTGGTGCTGGGACTGGGACGGGAGGGTATAACCAGTGCTCTGACCTGGCACCGGAGCGGGTGCACCGTCGCGCGAGGTGTAGTAAGAGTGAGGTGGGTTCTGCAATGGTGGGTATGTACCCTGTTGTTCTTGGTAAACCCAGTTCGGGGGAGAGCCTTTCTCGTTGGGATATTGGGTCATTGTGTTGAAGGGATGTGCCAGTCCAACTTGAACCAGCCGGTTGGGTTATATAGCCAACGTCGGCAGTGCTGCGGACCAATCAACCAACACTGCCGAGGCCCCAAGATCGGATAATCACCATGGCAAACGGCAAATCGTCCAAGACAGGTGGAGTGCTCGAGGCCAAGGCGGTGAGTGTCGACCCGTGGGCGATGTGGAGGTACTTAATACATGTATTGCTATGCGGGGGCCCAAAAGCACACATGAATGAAACGAATGTGCATGGAATACGTTGCAACCGAGTCGCTTAATGTGTGAGTAGAGGGAGGGTGTCGTAGATTGCATAGAGGACGTATAACTAGGTGAGACGCACATGTGACGAAACAGTTTCACTTATACAGATGAATGAGGTGTAGGGACTGCATGGAAATAGGATGTGCAATGGAATAGATAGATACAGCTGGTGTAGACGTGCAAGCCGAATGCGAACGTCTGGCAGGTCCATCAGCACAGCTCCTCGTGAATCTAGACGGACGTACTGCGTACAAATCATTGATCCTCCGGTTAGGTCCTCGAGAACCACCAAAGAAGGTGGAAAACCCAGCGACATACTAGCCAACACCCATTAAACACATCGTCGCACGGGCAAAAACTTCACTCACGTTGGCCGGCAACTATCCAACAGTAGACTGTAAAGGAGTAGATCTCCTCGCGCACACGGTTCGCTTTCCTTTCTTGTCGCTGCAGCTAACAGTTTCGAGTTCAGTTGGTAAGCATGTTGATCGTGAAGAAGACAGGACAGGAACGCGTGTATAACTTGGGACATGCCGCATTCTCAAGCATTGTAAGCAGAGGAACTTACAACCGGTGGATGCGGAGTACCCTGTACTGAACCAGCACAAATGGCCAGCCCTGGTGGGTCCTCAACGCTGGGTCGATCGGAAATCCCGATCGGGAACGAGGCAGCTTGTTTCATGGGAACGACCTCTGGCGAACCAGGTGTTGCATCCTGTGACCGGAGTGGATCTCGTCGAGATACCTGTGTAAGGCTCTGAGGAAGGCGGCACCTTCGTGCCCGCGCAATTTCGTCGCTCACGTCACTTCTGTCGCTCGGTTCTTCGGAGGAGGACTGATGCTGAACGCCGGCGATGCGACTGCGCCTCTTTACGAGGCCTGGAGGGACGGGGGGTTCACGGACGCTGGCAGAGCGCAATTTTGGATGTGCTTTGAGTTTCCCGAGCGGCGGTGGGGTCAGAGGGAACGACTTTGGGATGTGAATGGGCCAGGGGGGTAACTGGGCGTGGGAATGAGACGTGATGGAGGACGATAGCGGCAAGAATGGGTCCGTTGGCGAGCCCTGGGCTTGGGGGAATGGATATTCGAAGCGCTGCGCACCGAGATCAAAGGGGGTGCCCATGATCTGGGGAAGCCAGGAAGGAATCAGATACATGGTCAGAATGGTGGAGCTAACAAGGACGTGTGCATGTGGGGCGAGTGGCAAGTGATCTATGCGGTCGAACACGACCGGCTATATGACGACGTATGGAGAGCCGGGGAGAAAATGAACTACTAACCTCGCCGGACGAGCTGGAGGAGATGCTGAGGCCAGAATCAGAGTGGGGTGTGTTTGCCGGGGAGAATCGGCCCCGACTCGGCCTCTGGTCGGGGTTGTGAGACAGAGGGGGAGGAGGGAGGGAAAGAGGGTCGTTGTCGGGTTGATGGATGTCACTGGGAGAGAGCATTGCATGGGTGCTGCGCTGGTCGAGAAAAAGAAAAAGACATCAGTACGCCCGGAACATTTATCGACCAAACGTGCGGCTGGTCTTCTTTCTACATGTGACCACCTCCATCTCATGCCCTCCTCGTCGCATTCACAGCTCCCACCCATTTGCAGAGGTGCGCATCACACTCGCCAGGTCTTCTCTCTTCTTGGCGCGCCACGCAAAAAGCGCGTTGATAGCGCGAGGCCGACGATCGATCCCACATTCCTCTTGCGATCTTGCGAAATGGCTGACAACCCGCCCCGTACGTGCACCACTGACACTGTCAGCCGTCCACCTGCCCCTTGGCCTCGCCGTCCCATTTCTTGCCTCGAACCATTTCTCGCTCGTGTACCCCGCCTCGCGCGAGCATGCCACAGCCCACCGATAATCTCAATCAGCGGCCTCCGGGGTTTCTCGTGGCCCTCTGGTTCTCTTTCACCGCGTTTCTACGCAACCTCTTTAGCAGGTCACCGTCCACCGCCGCTCTTCCAAATCCTGTTACAACCAGGTCACCAAAGGTCAAGCCCAACGTCGTTCCGGCAAGAACCACCTCTGCGCCTGCAAGAGTGACACACCAGAGAATCAGCATTCCATACGTTGCCTGGGTAAAAGAGCAGACACCCCTGAAGCATTCCACTTCCGCAGTAAGCACTCCCATATCTTCGACAGCCCGGACAACTCCTGCCTGTCGCTCGCGATCCACGACCCCGATACGCACTCTCACCTACCCTGAACACATCCTTCATCCTCCTGCAAGTCCGTTCCCAAATATATCCTTGTCAGGGATATTCGCGACACCACCATTGTCAGCGTCTCCTTGCCTCGCCTCCGAGGTTGAGCTTGGTTCCCTCTCTTTTGCGAGTCCTCCCAAGATTCAAACATTGACACCAGTAGTATCACCCGGCAGTCCGTCTCCTTTTCGTGCTTCTCATGGCCCAACAACTCCGTCGTTTCACACTGTTCACTCGAGGTCACCTTGTCCATCTAGAACGCCGTCGTCTGCGGTAATAGTCCAGCTCGATCGCAGCACGTTCTCCCCTACCACAATGTCTGACGGAAGTCTAGAGGTGATTTCACTTGGCGATCGACGCGGCTTTGTAGGTTCACCTGTCAAGGTAGCGGTAGCGGACATTGGACGTCTTCCCTCTCCTTGGAGCCCGACCGGAAGGATGACCTCGTCAGACGTCTGGCTGGCCGTGGATGGTGTACTCGTGAACGCTACTGGCCCTGTAGATGACTATCTCGGGCGATCCCAGGATGACTCTGCAGCTCCGAGGACGGTCACGGTCTCTTCGCTCACTGGGTCGAGGATATCTGCTTCTTCCTTGTACTCGTCATCCTCGGCTTTTAGTGCACTCGGTATCTTGGTCAATTTGGATGGGATGGGAGACCATCTGATCAGCGAAGGTAACAATGTCCATACGAGAGATGATACGAGCAATGTTCCCAAGTTGAACGAAGTCCGTGGTGGAAACCGACCGACGTTCGTCGCGCAGGATACACAGACGCCTCGCAAGCGGCGGGAAACGCTCCCTTCTGTGACGAGATCCGGTGCTGCTAGCCATGGATCTCGAGCCACCAGATGCCTTTCAACGCCTTTAACCAAACTAGATAATGCCGACATCAGCCAGGTTCGCAGTGATAGTTCCATTTCTTCCATGACATATGAACTCCGATTGGGGTTGTTCGCGGAGGGAAAGAGCATGACAGCGATAGAGAACATCATCTCCATGCTCGATCAAGCAAGTCCGGAATCGATACCACCACACGACGATTTAATGCCAGTCGTGGGGACCGTTTGATTGGACTTTGGGTGCATCTCATCTTGTCTGATTCTGTTCAAATGCTTGAGATATATGTATGTATGTCGTGCTCATCTGCTCAAATAATCGGCTCTTTTGATACCCCCGAATCGCGGGATTCGTTTGATATGCTGTGTGAGCAGGTTCGTCCACGCACCCTGCCTCGTGGGCTCCCCCGTTCGGCCAGCACACTATATTCGGTTCCGAATCGATGTCTGCAAGTTTGGATTCGGTTGGCTAGAAGTGGATGTGGAAGCCCCGTTTCAGAGCGCCCGCGTCGACAGGTATGTAACTGACCATGATGGGAGCTGCTCCCAGAACTGATGACCATGCAGCGAGTGCACCCTCGATGGTTGAGCGGAAACGATCTGTCACATGTCATTCCAAAAAAACACAAGCTAGCGGCAGTCTCGTTTCCAAAGTCCGTTTACCGGGAAGATAAGGAGGTCTATGAACACGGAAATTACCGGGCATTTGTTTCTAGTGATGACTCATCACATCGCACGTGACGAGGGTCCTATGGCACGGTGCAGTCGACCAGTGACTGCGATGATGAGCCAGGCGAGGGTCACACCGGGCACGAGGACGCCTTTGATCGCATCAGACGGGATTACGTCCACTGATCTGATAGGGCGGAGTCGATCGAAGCTGGGCCACCGCTAGCACTGATCAACGATGGTGTTATCGTGTCCCCGTGCTGCTCAGCATACTTATGCGGTCTATTCCTCAGGATAGTACTACTTATCTGCGAATGCAATCAGCGGTGATAACACGTAACCAACTGGCGCACTTGCCGCTCGGATCATGGAAGCTTTCTTCGTCCAATCGTGGCTCGCGGATGCAGTAGATGTCCGCTCCATTCTCACCAAAGTATGCCGAGTCACCAAAAGCTGATGCCGGCACTGTAGACCTGGGTCGTTGTATGCAATCAAACCAGTGCGTGTGTCGTATCGCGGAACGCATGCCAGATCGCGGAAGCTGTCCGTGAGGTCTCCCAAATGTCCACTGCAGGCTAATAGTGCCAATGACTCGCCAAATAAACGACTTGTGTTTGGACAAACGCGAGGGTTGGTCGGTTTCATGATGGAAAAAGAACCAAGTTTTCTGTACACCTGTGAGTAGTACCACAAGGTTGCTGTTATCATGGTACCAAATGTGGGGGTCGCACTGACGGGATTAAGTCAAATTTGACGTGGAGTTGACGTACGTGAAGTCGGTTGTCTTTCGCTGTCATTTTGCGAAAACGAGGGTGCGCGATCAACGAATGAAAGCCATCCTGTACGGTCTGCGTCCACATGGTGTGATATATGTACTCGCCTTCAAACTCCACGGTGGGCCACATTGACATTTGCGACGATCACTGTCAGTTCGCTCGCATTTAGAGCACGGACAGCTCGTGACTCCAAAAAAGGTTCGAGTAGGAACAACGTTCCCGTTTAGTCTGGCGAGCTAGAAGACGAGACGTTATGGATAGACTGGACTGACTGGGACCTGTGGGGTATAGTATCAAAGTATCCCTGTACGTGGGACTGGGAGGAGACGAACACAATTGCACGGATCCGAATGGGGTCGGGGTCGGGTCCTTCCGAGAGTTGGGAGGGGCCCTTGAACTTGTCTGCGCCAGCGTTCCAGTTCTACGGCGTCGACCATCCTCTTCCATCCGATCTACCACCATGTTCGCCGCTCTTTTGTGAGTACACCCCCACGAATCGCCGTCCGGTTCTCAAATATTTAATCAGCAACTCGTCGACCATCGATCCAAAGGCACCTAATTTGCATCCCGTCTCAGGCTTCGAGCCCAAGACCTCCGCCTCCGACTTGTTTGGAGATCTTCAGCAGAAGGACCTGGAATGGACCTGTGGTAGCGGTTTCGTCACAGAAACCCAAACTTTCTACAATTCCCTCGAGGATGACTCCTTCGTCATGTTGCAAGTCATTCACTCGTCCATCGGGTCAGTCTTGCCGTCCATTTCACCCTTCGCGGAGTGATCAACACTGAGGACTAGTATGTGGTACCCGACGATCCAGTTCGTATGCAAAATATACAATCCCAAGACCAAAGAGACGACCTGGCGTTCCATCAACGTCAATAATTTCGTCACTCCTCCCCCAGGTCTGGATAAGCGCTCGTGTAAGGCAGATCAGTTTTCCATCACGTTCAAACCCTCCACGGACCCAGCCTATCCGGATGCATACGTCGTTCTCGCGAACTTGTCGGACGACCTTCAGCTGTCCTTCAACATCGCCCGCCCCGCCTCGGTACCCGGTTTCAAAGTCGGCCAGGGGCCCCAAGGAGGGTTCACGTACTTTGGTACGGACGTGCACAAGCCCGAGGGATACGTCGTCCACCGCTTCTGGCCTCACACCATCGCAAGGGGTCATGTCATCCGCAAAGGCCAAGCCAGCGCCGTCAACGGCATCGGCATGTTCGTCCACGCCATCCAAGGCATGCGCCCCAACCTCGTCGCTTCCCGGTGGAACTTTGCCAACTTCCAGAGCCGCGCCCACGGCGGTGTCTCCGCCATTCAGATGGAGTTCACCACGCTCGACACGCACGGAAGGCATGGTGCCGGGTCGGGCGGGGTGACCGTGAACGTGGGCTCGCTTGTACTCGGTGGCAAGTTGGCTGTGGTCACTGCGGAGACGAAATGGCCAGACGAAGTGCCCGAGGAATCGGCGCCTGTCATCTCTCGCGTAACACATGTCGAACCTGTGCAGGATCCCGATACGGGTTACAGGAAACCTAGGGCACTCGACTTTCGTTGGGCAGGGCCGTCGATAGTCACCGTTCCTCAGAGCACTATCTCCGCTTCGCTCTACGTTGACGTAGGCGACCTCGCCCACCCAAAAGGGTTGATAGAGAAGGTCGATGTTTTGGCGGAGATACCTTATGTGATCAAGACGATGGTCAATTATGTTGCAGGGACCAAACCATATATCTATCAGGTCAGCGTCATGATGCGGTGCGCGTGATCTCACTAATATATCACTCTCCATTTCCAGTGGCAAAATCAGGTGAAGTTGTTCGTGCGTGGTCAAGATAACATCATTCCCGGATTGTCGGACGGCTTAGAAATCGATGGTATCCTGTTCAACGAAGCTACTTTCATCTCCTAGTTATCAATCATCTTTACAATCGCTCTAGAGTAACATCTAGATGTACATTTAGCTGCTTTGTATATCACGTGATGAGGATGAACAGACGGATGAACTCGGTCAAGAGGTAGGTCGTGGAAAATCGTGATGGCAAGATGCCCAGGAAATTCTTAAACATGTTTACGGATCCTGTTCTCTCGTTCACTGGAACGACTGATAAAATGGCAGGGGAATGCCACGGGCCGTCTGAGATTGACCGTCAACTTGATGGTAATGAAAAGTTCGTTATTATCACATACACTGAGAGGCCAGTCGTAAATTCTTTCTTCACATCAATTTCATTGCCGTCCGGACCCCTCGCCTTTGCGACGCGAAAGCCAGCAAGAATGGATACCACGGCTGCCCACACGAATGCGTCCGATGCAAATCGTCCTGGACCTGTGAGGACGTGGATGGGATGAACAGAAAAGCGAGAGAAATGATCCTCACAAATGCGCCGACCAAGCCCGAAGATTGGGTTAGCGGACATTGGTGGACCGTCCTTGAGCTGGCCCTCCTCGGACAAGAACCTCTCGGGCTTGAAGTCTTCAACATCGGTGAACTGGTCCTCA
>JBBPKQ010000480.1:0-10688 GCA_038089315.1 Crocinoboletus aff. laetissimus | reverse complement strand
CAACACCAAACAAGATCATGTTTGGTTGAGATTCTGAATTTTATAATAAAAGTCCAAAAACTGTTCCAATGCTATAGTTACTTTAGAATGAGCATATCTCTGGAGCCCCTGAGCCAAATCACATGACTCCAGAGACAAAGTTGTAGCCAAGGGTTTGTACTTTGTTTGTCTCCACCAACGCTAAGCGGAATTCCCACAGGTGATTGCGGGGCGCTTCACACCCCAGTTTGGGGTTAGGCATTGGAACAGTTTTTGGAGTCACTGTACATGTTCCCGATCGTAAGCCCCTATCAGTGCCTGGCTTACTGATCCTCTTCCCACGTTACATCATGCTTGGTAATACTATCTCTCACGCTACGTCATAGCTGACTGATACTGTTCCCATGGGTCGAGGGTACCGACTATTTAGTCTCCGCTCTAATCCGACTACCATACCTATAAGTAGCACTAGGTTACATAGAATGTCCCCTAGTTTAGTTATTATCAAGTCTTCCACTGAAAGTACGATCAACGGATCCTTTCTATCTTGAACACAACAACAACAACGATACTCTTGACGACGACATCGACAAGACTCCCAGGTCAGCAAACCCTGGTACAAACCCGACAAACCAACGTACAGTTCATCTGAGTTATTACAAGCTAACTCTCTCTCGCTACTTGTTGTAGCCTACGATCCTTAGGGTTAGGGTTAAGAACATCCCTATCGCAAACCCACTACCGTGACTCTATGGTCACATACGCTGGTTTGTAGCAGACCCCAGGCTTAAGGGGAACCTCTTCATTTTATACCTACCTACCTACCCACTTTCTTCCACGTAGTCCCTGCTCTACAGTAGTGAAGGGACTAGTCTATTAGAGACTAGGGCCATAAGAGACCTCACACAATCTTAAACGGGGTAGCACCCATCTCACTAAATTCTCCTTCGTTGATCTTCGGACTGGGTGCTTGTGACATCAACTTGGGAATAACCCCCCCTTTTTTACAATACAATCTGGTAGTTGGAGTTGGATTTTGACCCAATACCTCTGTACTTCAGAAACAACCTCAGGTGTAAAAACCTTGCAGCATTGGATACAGAAAAAGATCACCTTACAATATACAAGGATGCTTTGGCCCAAGCAAGAACTCTATTGGGCAAGATACAAATTTACACTCTACATATCCAATGACCGAATTGTGGATACCCTCCAAGACTTCCTTGACAAAGAACATGAGGAAGAAACAGCCGATCTAGAAGCCCACTTTGGCAAAGAAATCTGGAAAACCCTGGAAAGACAGTTTATCCCGGTAGAGGTAAAAAGAGAATCAATAACTCCTCATCTCGAATTCCTCTTCAATGAATATAGAACCCCCATCCCCGAGAACTTTGATCCAAATGACCTACTGCCAGCCCCAGATTCATCAACAGATCAAGAGCTTATCCCAGAATTTCTAGCACTCTGGATATTATTTTGGGAACCAGAACCTGAGAACTTAGGACCCTGAGGGTTTTACAGACAAAACAAAGAACAACCTGGATCTGTTGCAGTCGCTACTTCGCACATCTCTGCAACTCGGATCACGTGATCCTGCGAGTTCCTTTCCTTATCCGGAACCCTATCCTCCTTCCAAGAACGCACCCCTAGGATATGGTTCCCTATTCGGATCTTAGCCAACCCGTTAGCTAAGTCCCCTTTTATCTATCTCTTCTCACGCTACTTCCTTATGATACATCTACGATAGATCTACGATTAGATCTCCCTTCACATCCCCTGAGCAGATATTACTTACACGACCCCGATCATAAGCCCTTATCAGTGCCTGGCTTACTGATCCTCCTCCCACGTTACATCATGCTTGGTAACAGTATCTCTCACACTACGTCATCGCTGACTGATACCGTTCCCATGGGTCAAGGGTACTTACATTTAATCTCCGCTCTAATCCGATACCGATACCTATAAGTAGCACTAGGTAGCATAGAATGTTCCCTAGTTTAGTTATTATCAAAGTCTTACCCCCAAGTGACGATCAACGGATCCTCCTTACCTCTTGACATCTTACGACGACAACCTAACAGTCAACGATGACGACGACAAGACTTCCAGGTTGATAAACCCTGGTACAAACCATAGAAGCATACGTCGCTTCCATTGAGTTCTACGAGCTAACTCCCTCCTGCTACTAGTGTAGCATCTGATTCTTAGGGTTAGGGTTAACAAGGTAACCCCTATCGCAAACCCCTCTCTGTGACTCTACGGTCACCGATCTTGGTTTGTAGCAGGATCTGTGGGAGTGCAGAGAGCCAGCCCCCAATGTAGAGGACTCCGAGTCAGAAACTGAAAACCCTATGATTCCTGTCTCTAAACCATCATTCCCAAGGTCTGTTTTTGACGACATCCCTGAGATTTCTAGAGAATACACCCCGAGGTCAAGACCCTGGCCACCTAGAAATCCATCACCTACCCCTTCTACTACCTCCTGTTACAGACGCTATCTTTTTACACCATTTTCCCATGCTTTTCAACATCATGTGACCATGAGACAATTAGTCATCAAACCATGTGACCAACATCACATGACCCTGGGAAATTCTTTCCTTTTCCATATAGAACATTCTGGAATGTTCCCAGATCTTTCCGGAACACGTGTATTTAATCTCCATTGATCCAGAACATTCTAGGCCATGACATCATGATGACAACATACTTAGTAAGCTACAGCACACGGACCAAGTAGTCAATAAGTACAAACATCATGTACAGTATATAAACCCTTGAACGAACGCCCCAAAGACTCTAGTCTAGTCTTTGAGGCTTGTCCCCATAATCTTCTAGTCTCTATCCAGGTCGACGTTGAGTGGAGTGGTTGCCAGGGTTTTTATTAGATTCTGGGTAGTGCTTCATAAGACTAGACTCCAGTCACCCTCCCACATCACTTCTCTCAACAACATTACACGCGGCCCCTAGCATCAAAGGGAATTATAGCCAGACCCCAGGCTTAAGGGGAACTTTTCAAATTCTTATATACCTACCCACCCTTTTCCGAATTTGCACGTAGTCCCTGCCCTACAGCAGCGAAGGGACTGGTCGATTAGCGATCAGGGCCACAAGGAACCTCAAGCGGTTTTAAATGGGGTAGCACCCACCTCATACGTAGTTCAATTTCATTGACAAAAGTCAGATGCTCGTGACACCTACTTGGGAATAACCCACAATTTTTATGATATGATCCAGTAGTTGGGGAAGGCTGTTGACCCAATACCTCTACATTTGAGCAACAACCTCAGGTGTAACAACCTCGCAGAGTTGGATATAGAAAAAAATCAACCAAAATATGATACAACGGATGTTTCTTTGGCCAGAACAAGAGCTCTATCGAGCTTCATATGAATTCACCATCCACGTCTCAAAAGATCGAATCGTGGACCATCTCCAAAACTTCCTAGATAAGGAACATCTGGAAGGAACGGCTGACATCGATGTACATTTTGGGAAAGAAACACCCGAACGACAATTCACACCCATCGAAGTAAAAAGGGAGGAAGTCACTCCACATTTAGAATTTTTATACAACGAATTTCGCACACCCCTCCCAGAGGACTTCGATCCGAATGACCTCCCTCTGGCTCCAGACTCCTCCACTGACCAAGGTCTCACCCCGGAGTTTCTAGCTCTAAGGGCTTCACTGTGGAAACCTGAACCTGCTAATCAAGGACCCCGAGGATTTTACGGGGTAGAAAGAAAACAAGCTGGACATGTGGCGCCCCACGCCCGAAAACCCTACGAACTTAGAGACTGAAAGCTCCTCTGACACCCAGACCGAATCCCCCAACTCTCCTCATCCGCAAGACCTATTTCTGGACCCTCCAATGGCTGAAACAACGGAAAAGAAGGTCACCATCGCATCCGATTCCGGGATGTTTGATGGCTCTTACGACAATTTCGGGATATGGTGAACCAAAATGAGGGTCTACCTAAAGGTCAACTCCAAGACCTTCATAACAACAGAGGATAAGGCATTTGCAGTATGGTCCCGAATAGGGACAAAGGAAGGAAAGGACAAGAATGGAGCTGGCGAGTGGGCTCGACAACAGATTGAAACATTCTTGGACTGTGATAACTGGCCCGAATGGGTCGAAATAGAAAGGGCCATCAAAGAACGGTTCCAACCGGGTAACGAGGTGGAGATTGCCCTCTCCCGTCTCACAAGGCTCAAACAAGGGCCAAGACAAAGAACAGAGGACTACCTCACCCAGTGGCTCACTCTATTCGATCGAGCCAAATGCAGAGAAGGAATGGGGAAGTACCTTCTAGAAACCAACACCCAGTTGGAAATCATCCGCCCAATATACGAAAACAATTGACGTAAAGAAACGGTGGCCGATTTGGTCTTCAAAATAAAGAAGCAGGGGAAGCATACCACATGAGGTCTAACCAGGGTCACATCTACCAAACTGGCTCTAATAACTCTAATTCTAGACCCCAGCGAGATCCCAACGCTATGGAGGTCGACGCTGTAAAGAAGTCAAAGTGTTTCAATTGTGGCAAAGACGGCCACTTCATACGGGACTACACTTCCCAGAGAAAAAGACCGTGCTCGAAACACTTGCTGAAGTGAAAAGAATCAGCAACTCCCTCAAAGCATACTCCATGAGGGGGTCCCAGGGACACGTCTGGGCAAACAACGCACAAGGACAAACAAGGGCATCGCATGACCCTAACGCAATGGAGATTGATGCTGTGGTTATGAACATGGCAAAGACAACAAAATGCTTCAACTGTGGAGCACAAGGACATTTCGTATGTGACTGCACGACCCTGAAAAAGACGTGCAATGAGTGTGGCTTTCTGGGGGGAGGCCATTGTGTAGGCTGCTCTGAAGGAGTAAGACCTCCAAGAAAGTTCGAGCAGTCGAACAGAAAAATACTGAACAAAAATCAACCGAAAGAGGGAGTGTCGTAAAACTACCCACGTCCACCCCCCAGGTGGACACAAGGATACAAGCCCTCCATGGGATGGACTTTGAGGCGATGCGTGCCTACTTTAGAGATTATGAGGGAGAAGTTTAGGCCACTTGTTTAATCTGGGCAAATGGGTGGCCACCCAAACAAATAAGGAAAAATTACTAAATACAAAAAAAGTTTCGTTAGCTTCTGTAAATAAATACCATGTACTTACGATAGAAGATTATGGAGAAGAAGAACACGAGTTCTTCAACTCCCAGGATAGGACACTATATGAAGAATCGGACTATACCACTCTACCAACTGAGACCGGGTCTCCTGAAAAGGAGCTTGCTGCATGGGAATGCAGGCTTAATTCGGTTAAAAAGAACAAAAAAAATATTTATGATACTTAACCTAAAGCCCCAGATCAGACCATGATCAGGTCTATCAACATGAAAAGGGAGCTATCATTGATCATTAAGCTCTCACCAAGTAATGCGAAACATAAGATGGTCTCCACCAGCACTCTCCTGGATAGTGGAGCAAATGGGGTCTTCGTTGATAGAGGTTTCGCCGAAAAGAACAATTTCCCTTTAAGAAAACTAGCCCAACCGGTTACAGTTTACAACGTAGATGGCACCATGAACGCGGCAGGAGAAATCACGCACATAGCCGACATAGCTGTCAAATATATGGGGCACAGGGAATTGTTACAGGCCGAAATCACGGACTTAGGCCCAAACACGGTCATATTAGGATTCACATGGCTCAAGAAGCATAATCCGGAAATTGATTGGCAAACAGGTTCAGTCACGTTCTCGAGATGCCCGCACTCTTGTCGGATCCTACAAGACAAGTCAGTTTGGTTAAGAACCCTAGAAGAGAGGGAAATACACTCCACACCTTACGTATATCGTGCCATAAAAAGGATGGTTCGATCGGTAGAAAAGAAGGAACAAACAGTCGAGGAAATGGTACCCAAAGAATACCACGAATTCTTGGACGTCTTCTCAAAGAAAGCGTCAGAATAAATGCCGGAGAGAAAACCATGGGATCACGTGATTGACCTCAAACCAGGCTTCCGTCCAAGAAAAGGGAAACTATACCTTATGTCACCAACTGAGTTGAAAGAAGTGGATGATTTCATAGATGACCAAATGAGAAAAGGGTACATCCGACCCTTGAAATCACCACAGACGTCACCAGTATTCTTTATACCGAAAAAGGATGGCAAGAAAAGGATGGTGCAGGACTATAGATGGCTGAACGAGTGGACAGTCAAGAACAATTATCCACTCCCTCTGATATCGCAACTCATCAACCAATTAAAGGGCGCTAAGTTGTTTACCAAGATGGACCTCAGATGGGGTTATAATAATGTCAGAATAAAGGAAGGAGACGAATGGAAAGCAGCGTTCGTCACACACAGGGGTGCCTTCAAACCCCTGGTGATGTATTTCGGCCAATGTAACTCACCGGCCACCTTTCAGCACATGATGAATGACATTTACGACGATATGCTGTACTGCGTAATCGTCTACATCGACGACATCATGGTATTCACCAAAACAGACGATGAAAAGGAGCACGACCGCATCGTATTGGAAGTTCTACGGCGGCTTCGTGATAACGATCTGTACATAAAACCTGAAAAGTGTACGTTCAAAGTAAAGCAGGTGGAATTCCTAGAAATGATAGTCTCCACCGAGGGTGTAAAGATGGATCAAGAGAAGGTCAAAGGAATAATGGACTGGCCCACCCCCAAAAGTGTAAAGGGGGTCAGAGCATTCCTGGGCCTAGCCAATTTCTACAGGCGATTCATCGACAATTTCTCCGAAATCACCCTACCCCTCAACCGCCTGCTCAAAAAGGACACACCATGGGAATGGACAGAAAAGGAACAACAAGGATTCGATGTGCTAAAAAGAGCTTTTACCACCGCACCGGTGCTAGCGTATCTGCAAGATGATGCACAATATAGGTTAGAATGCGACACATCAGACTTTGCAACCAGAGTGGTACTCTCCATCGAAATCGAAGGACATTGGCAACCAATAGCCTATGCCTCACATAGCATGACCCCCGAACAGCGCAACTATACAGTCACAGATAAGGAAATGCTAGTGATCATCCTTTCGTTGGAACAATGGCGCCACCATCTAGAAGGCGCAAAACAATTCGAGATTTGGAGTGACCATGCCAACCTCCAATATTTCATGACTAGTCAAAATCTAAATAGACGACAAGCCAGATGGGCCCAATATCTCACCAGATTCGACTATGTCTTAATTAAGAAACCAGGAACTGCCATGGGAAAGGCAGACGCCCTCAGCCGACACGAAGATCACACAATCGGCATCGACCAAGACAACAAAGGAATGGTCATGCTCCCCAAGGAACGTGTAAGGAATCTGGTTAAAGTTACAGGCATGGAAGAGGCACTCCTTGATAGGATAAAGGAGGCCACTAAGGACTCTCTAGAGCTCGCATCGGAAGTAGACAAAAATGGACTTGTTTATAGGAATAAAAAGATCTTTGTTCCTGACGTCGGCAATCTTCGCCTTGACGTCATTAACTTATACCACGATTCTACAGTAGCTGGTCATGGAGGCGCCGAGAAAACCCTGGAGTTAATCTCTCGGTATTACGTATGGGAAGGATCTCGACTACAGATTTCCGATTACTGTTCTAGATGTGAAAGATGTGCCAGAATGAAACCTTCCAATACGGCACCAGCCAGAGAACTCCGCCCGCTTCCCATCCCTGAAGGACCCTGGAAAGACATATCCGTGGACTTCATCACAGATCTACCAGAAAGCAACGGCTACACATCAATTCTGGTAGTCGTTGATCATTTTTCAAAAGAAGTGGTATTTATACCGACCACAAAGAACATTACATCAATAGGGATGGCTAAATTATACCGAGACCACGTCTGGAAGCTTCACGGAGTCCCAATCTCTATCATATCAGATCAAGGACCACAGTTCGCCTCCCAGGTCATGAAAGAACTCTCGGACATATTAAAAATTAAATTAAAGCTCTCTATAGCCTTTCACCCGCAGATAGACGGACAGACTGTTGCAGATATTCCTATCTCGCAACTTGGATCACGTGATCCTACGAGTTCATTTCCATATTCGGAACCCTATCCTCCTTCCAGATACGTACCCCTAGGATATGGTTCTCTATTTGGTCTTAGCCAAGCCGTTAGCTAAGTCCCTCTTTATCTATCTCTTCTCACGCTACTTCCTTACGATACATCTACAATAGATCTATGATTAGATCTCCCCTTCCATTCCTCAAGCGGACATTACTTACACATTCCCCGATCATCGGCCCCCTTATGTGCCTGGCTTACTGATCACTCCCACGATACGTCATGATTGGTAACACTATCTCTCACGCTACATCATAGCTGACTGATACAGTTCCCATGGGTTGAGGGTACCCACTATTTAGTCTCCGCTCTAATCCGATACAGATACCTATAAGTAGCACTAGGTTACATAGAATGTCCCCTAGTTTAGTTATTATCAAGTCTTACCCTGAAAGATAGATCAACAGATCTCCTTCACCTTTGACAATGATGACATCTCTTCATTGACGACATTGATGATGACAAAGACTCCCAGGTCTTCAAACCCTGGTACAAACCCAACGAACCTATGTATGGTTCATCTGAGTTATTACGAGCTAACTCCCTCCCGCTACTAGAGTAGCATACAATCATTAGGGTTAGGGTTAAGTCATCCCTATTGCAAACCCCTCTCTGTGACTCTACGGTCACCAATCTTGGTTTGTAGCACAGATGGAGCATACCAATCGGGAACTCCAACAATATTTAAGAATCTTCACGACAGAGTGCCAGAAAGATTGGTCAGAATGGCTCACGATAGCCCAATTTGCATATAACAACCGAGTACACTCGGCCACAGGGAAAGCGCCCTTTTAAATCACGCTCACGTACGAACCCCGAATGGGAATAGAACCCATCATGGCTAAGGCACCGGTGGCCCAACAATTCGCCGACACTATAGCTCAAACCCTAGAGCTGTTACGATTGCTACTTTCACAAACCTAACATCTTGGATCATGTGATCCTACGAGTTCTATTCCTTATCCAGAACCCTATGTTATGGTTCCCAATCAAGACCTAGCTAAGTACTTGGCTAAGGACTTATCCTTTCACACGCCTACTTAGCTATCCCCCGATCTTATCCCCGATACCATCTACAATTGGATCTGCCATGCCTATGACATGCACCTGGCTTACAGATCCACTTTCCACATGACGTCACATGCTTACTGATACTTCTCACGTTACTCAGCCTATCAGTCAGCATACTCCCACGATACGTCATACCCTTAGTACCAGGGTAGAGGGTTCGTATTTAGTCTCCTCTTGAATCCTCTCCCCTTCCCTATAAGTAGTGCACTAGGTACTTGATGTACTCTAGTTTAGTTATTATACGATCTTACCTCCTGAAGCTTGGACAATGGTCCTCTTCACTCTTATCATCGACGACGACGACTATGACGACATCGACATAAGATTCCTGGTTGACAAACCCAGGTACAGACCGAAGAACGTCTACGGGACTTCCCTCCTGGACATCAAGTCTCAACGAGTATGCTCTCTCCTGTCACTGATAGTGACATACAATCCCTTTAGGGTTAGGGTTAGACATCAGTCGCAGCCCCACTACTGTGACTCTACAGTCACATACGCTGGTCTGTAGCAAGAGCAAACATGTAACGCACTAAGGAAGGCGCAAGATCGGATGAAGAAACAGGCCGATAAAAAGCACTCCCAAGCTCCCATTTATGAAGCCAATGACAAAGTTTGGTTATCTACCGAAAACCTAAACCTTAGAGGCCGAAATCGTAAATTATCAGAAAGATGGCTAGAACCCTACGAAGTGGAAAGAATGGTTGGGGATAACGCGGTAGAACTCTGCTTACCCAATTCAATGAAAATCCACCCAGTAGTCAATGTCTCCTGAGTCAAACTGTACAAGGAAAGACTGCCAGGACAAGTAACTTATAAACCCTCTCATGCCCTCGTTACTGAAGAAGGTCACGAGGAATACGAAGTTGATTATATCGCAAATTCACGGCTAAAAGGAAACAAGTTAGAGTACCTCGTTCACTGGAAAGGATACCAAGAAGAAGACAAAACTTGGGAACCAGTAGCAAACCTAGTGAATGCCAAAGAGGCAATTTCAGATTTCCATACAGCCAAACCAAACGCACCATGAAAACTATGAATGGTACAAACAGACTTTTCAAACCTATTTAAACCCTACAAAAATTTCACCGAAGCACGATCATTATGGTCTAGACTGGACGTCAACGACCATAGAGGGGGTGATGTTACAGACACCTCCTAGTAATGCTTCGTTTAACAATTTTCCCACGCTTTTCGGATCACATGACCGTGAGAACCGATTACATAAGTCACATGATCCTCAAAACACATGACCGTGTGAATACATTTCCTTTTACGGATAGAACATTCTAGAACCAACCCAGATCTTTCCGGACCTCGTTTATTTAATTACCAAAGTCTAGAACGGACTAGACCCATGACATCATGATGATATTATACTTAGTAAGCTACTGCGCACGGACCAAGTAGTCAATAAGTACAAACATCATGTACAGTATATATAGTGAGCAAAGAACGCCCCAAAGACCTCAGTCTAGTCTTTGTGGCTTTCCCCCAAAGTATACTCAATTCATAAGCTAGTTTGA
>JBBPKQ010000476.1:0-10709 GCA_038089315.1 Crocinoboletus aff. laetissimus | reverse complement strand
GTATGGAGAAATCGTGGATGAATCGTTGATAGAAGTTGGCTAAACCTAAAAAGGCTCGAATGCCCTTAAGGTTCTTTGGTACTGGCCAATCTAAAATTGCTTTGACTTTATCGTTCTCCATTTTGATTCCTTCAGTGGTAACGATCATTCTGAGGAATTCTACTTCCTTAACCTTAAATGTGCACTTTTCAGGCTTTATGTATAGGTCATTTTCTCTCAACCAGCGTAGAACTTCCAATACGATCTGGTCGTGCTCTGCTTCATTGTCTGTTTTGGTGAATACCATGATGTCGTCTATGTAGACGATGACGCAGTACAACATGTCATCGTAGATATCATTCATCATATGTTGGAACGTCGCGGGGGAGTTGCATTGTCCGAAATATATTACGAGTGGCTCAAAGGCTCCTATGTGTGTGACGAAAGCTGCTTTCCATTCATCACCTTCTTTTATTCGGACATTGTTGTATCCCCATCTCAGATCCATTTTGGTAAATAGCTTAGCTCCTTTTAGTCGGTCAATGAGCTGCGAAATTAGGGGGAGTGGATAATTATTTTTGACTGTCCACTCATTCAGCCAGCGGTAGTCTTGGACCATGTGTTTCTTGCCATCCTTTTTTGGTATGAAGAAGACAGGAGATGTTTGTGGTGATTTCGACGGTCTGATGTACCCTTTTCATAATTGGTCGGTCACAAAGTCATCCACTTCTTGTAGTTCAGTTGGAGACATTTGGTATAGTTTGCCTTTCCTAGGGATAAAGCCTTCCTTGAGTTCTATGGCGTGGTCCCAAGGCTTTCTTTCGGGCATCCGCTCTGAGGCTTTCTTGGAAAAGACGTCTAAATACTCATGGTAGGCTTCGGGTACCATTTGTTCCACCGTTAACTCCTTCTATTCTACCATCCTTGTTAAACGCTTAAGGGTCCGATAGATGTACGGCATATCATTGAGTTCCTTCTCTTCTAAGGTTCTCAAGAATACAGATCTATCCTGTAATAGGTAGCAAGATCGTGGGCATCTCGTAAATTTGACTGATCCTGTTTGCCAGTCAATTTCAGGGTTGTGCTTCTCTAGCCACGTATATCCTAGGATGATTGAATTTGGACCTAAGTCCGTTACGTCCGCTCTAACCACTTCTCTGTGTCCCATGTAATCCACAGCTATTTCGGCAGTATGCGTGATCTCTCCGGCCGAGTTTTCTCTCCCATCTACATTGTACACTGTAATGGATTGCGCTATGGGTTTTAGAGGTATTTTGTGATAGAGGGCGTACTTCCTGTCTAGGAAGGTTCCATTTGCTCCACTGTCAAGGAGCGCGCTAACAGTAATTATCTTGTGTTTGGCTGTACTTGGTGCCACTTTGATAATTAAAGATAATTCCCGTTTTAGGTTTACAGACCTGACAAGGATCCGCTCTGGGGTTTGTAAATAATTTATCGTAGGAGTGTCTATTTTTTTATTTTTCTTTCTGACCGAATGAAGCCTGCATTCCTGTGCAGCAAGCTCAGTTTCCTGAGACCCGGTCTCGGTTGCATAGTCCGAACTATTGTAAATTGTCCTATCCTGGGTGTTGAAGAACTCGTGTTCTTCTTCACCATAATCTATGTCTAAATAAGAGTACCTATTACAAAATGTAGACGAAATATTTTTTTCTTTTTCTTTTATACTATTTTTTTGTAGTTTGTAGTCTGTTCGTCCACCCAGATCGGAAGAACGGTCTACTCATTTAAAGATTTGAAATCTCTAAAGTAAGCTCTCATGGCGTCGAAGTCCATGCCATGGAGCGTCTTGATCCTATTATCCTCTTTTCGAGGGGTGTCCTTTGGCTTTTCAGCCTCCTTGTTGTCTGTGGCGATGGACTGCGCTTGTTTCCCTTTTCCTTTTCGGGAACAGGAGGGCTTGTGGCCACCCCCCAGGAACCCACATTCAGAGCAGGTATTTTTGGGTTTCAGGCAGTCCCGAACCATGTGGCCTTCTTGGCCACAATTGAAGCACTTTGGTTTGCGAGTGCTGATCGCATCTATGTCCATCGCATTTGGGTCTCACGATGAACTTCCTTGTCGCACATTGGGATTCCAGACACGCCCCTGGTTGCTTCGCATGGCAAACGCCTCCATTGTGTTGCCTTGCTTTTTAATTTCAATGACCATTTCGGCCACCGTTTGTTTCCGTCTACTGTTCTCGTAGATGGTGTGAATGATGTCGGAGCATACATTTGACTCAAGGAGAAATAGGCCCATGTGATCGCCACACTGAGCCTTTTGCCATAGTGATAGCCATTGAGTCAGATAATCCTCAATACACTGTCAAGGTCCTTGTTTTAGCCTTGTAAGCTGGGCTAGGGCCATCTCCGCTTCGATGCCTGGTTGGAAGCGTTCTTTGATCTGTATCTCCAATTCTTCTAATTCTAACCAGGCATGGTTGGATCGGGGAAGGAAGGTGAGGAGTATGTTGCGAGCCCACTCTCTGGCTCCATGTTTGTCCTTTTCTCCTGCCTTTGGGCCAATTCTAGAGAGGATGGCTAGTCCTTTGTCCTTTTTTGTGATGAACGATTCTTTATTTACAGCGATGTAGATCTTCATCTTGGTCCACCAAATGCTGAAGGCCTCACATGATTTGTCGTACATCCCCGGATCTACTACCATTTCGACCTTTTTTGTAATTTTGGTCTCTATTCGACCAGTTCCTTGTTCCTGTCTCATTTTGGCTAGTTGGGCCAACAGGTTGGCCAACTGCTATTCCAGGATCTCTACTCTGGACATTTCTTGTCTTGGTGGGGGAGGGGGTATGAATGGGGAAGGGAGTCTCTCAGGAGGATCTACGTAAATGGGTTCGGGTTCGTCGAATAACCCAGTTTCCCTTGGTGATGGTGGTCGGGACCCTGCTTGGCTTTCAGATGAACTTTCTGTCTCGAAGTTTCCAGGGCTGGGTCTCCAATTCTCCAGCTTGTCGTCTTAGGCCGTAAAAGCCCCTGGGTCCTTGGTTCCAAAAGGGGTCAATCATTCCGATTCGGATGTCCCTGATTTGAGGAGGTGGCGTGATAGATTCTCTAGGTGGTATATTGTCCCACGTAAGGATTGGCGTGAATTGTTCCTGCTTGAACGGGGCAGGAGGGAAGTTGTTAGGATCTACACTTGCTTCTTTTGCGTACTCCAGGTTAAGGGTTTCGTATGTTCCTATCTCGTGGGATTCGTCAAGTAGGTCTTTAAGCTTTTCTCCAATCGTCTCCGGAGTGGAGTAGATAGTTGTTTCGTATTGCGCCCGATAGAGATAGTATTCAGGCCAATGAAACATTCTTTGTACGTAATTAGGTGATTTTTTTCTAGGCCCAACACTGCGAGGTTGTTACACCTGAGGTTGTGACTCAAACCTAGAGGTATGGGGCCAAATGCCTTTCCCCACTACCAAATCGTATAGTAGCGTATGTAGGAAGTTGACGACACGAGCGTCAGATCCGTAGGTCAAAGAAGGTAAAGGTTGGGTTTGTGGGAGGATGTTACCCCAGATTAAGACTGCTCGAGGTCCCCACTTGGCGCTTGCCCCTATAGGACAATCCCTTCCAGCTGTAGAGCCGGGGATACGTAAAAAGAGCTAAGGTGCTTTGTATTGTATTTCCCCTTAAGCCTGGGGTCCAGCTGTATGATCCCTTTAACGCTAGGGGCTGCGTATGTCGATGGTTATGAGGAGTAGTAAGGAGATGAGAAGTAGTCAAGTCTTATGAAGCGCAACCTAGGTCTCAACAAGACACCTGGCTACTACTCTGAAAGATGACTGGTTTAGAGGCAAGAAATAGATTTAGGGCAAATGCCACAAAGACTTGACTGGAGTCTTTGGGCATTGACATTCAGGTTTATATACCTACTACTTGTTTGTACATGTTAGGTACTTGGTCCATGCGAGCGACCTTAGTAATCTATGATGTAGCGATGACATTGTAGTCTAGACCAGTCTAGAGCGAGCAGGTACGTAAGAGAACATTCCAGAAGGTTCTATCCCAAATAGGAAATGAAGTGACACGATCATGTGTGGTTTCCCACAGTCACGTGCGGAGAGTCATGTGACTTATGTAAGTCTCTTCTCACGGTCACGTGATACGAAAATTATGGTGACGAAGCGAGGGTTCGTTACAGACAAGTCCTGCTTCGTCTGTTTTACGTGCGAGCTCTGAAGAGTCCTGAGTGGCTTCCCTTATTTGCTGCAAGAGAGCCTCTTCCACACCGGTCACATGGACCAGAGATCTAATCCGATCCTTGGGGATCATCGTTACGCCCTTATTATCAAGGTCAATGCCAATTGTGTGATCTTCGTGTTGGCTGAGTGCATCCGCCTTTCCCATAGAAGCTCCTGGCTTCTTTACTAACACATAATCGAAGCGCATTAAATACTGTGCCCATCGTGCTTGCCTTCGGTTTAGATCCTGTCCTTTCATGAAATACTGGAGATTTGCATGGTCCGTCCAGATCTCAAAGGTTTTTGGGTTTCCCTCCAAATAGTGATGCCATTGTTCTAGTGCTTGCATAATGGTGAGCATCTCCTTGTCGGCAATCATGTAATTACATTGTTCTGGCGTCATACTGTGGGAAGAGAAAGCCACGGGGTGCCATTTCCTGTCTTTTTCTAACGATAACACTGCTCCTGTTGCGAAGTTGGAAGCGTCACATTCCAGTCTATACTGTGCTTCGTCTTCTGGGTAGGCCAGCACTGGTGTGGTGGTAAAGTGCTCCTTAAGCCTATCGAAAGAGGTTTGTCGCCTCTCTGTCCATTCCCATTTGGTGTCCTTTTTAAGTAAATCGTTCATTGGTCTTGCGTCTATAGAAAAGTCCTTGATGAACCTTCGATAGAAATTGGCTAGTCCTAAGAAGGCTCTGACTCCTCTTACGTTTGTGGAAGCCGGCCAGTCTAATACTGCTTGGACTTTGCCTTTTTCCATCTCAATTCCCTCAGGGGTAACTATGTATTGTACCCCCATCTTAGATTTATCTTTGTGAACATCTTAGATCCCTTTAGTCAGTTGATTAATTGGGAAATAAGGGGGAGCGGGTAGTTGTTCTTAACCGTCCACTTATTTAACCAGCGGTAGTCCTGGACCATCCGCTTTTTTCTGTCCTTTTTCAGGATAAAAAACACCGGATGTTACAGACACATACTTTTTCCACCACTTTTTCAGTGTTTTCCCACGCTTTTCGAATCACGTGACCATGAGAAGATTTGTCAGCAACCCATGTGACCAACATCACGTGATCCTGGGAAACTCTTTCCTTTTTCATATAGAACATTCTGGAATGTTCCCAGATCTTTCCGGTACACGATTATTTAATCTCTGTTGTTCCAGAACGTTCTAGGCCATGACATCATGATGACATCACACTTAGTAAGCTACAGTGCACTGACCAAGTAGTCAATAAGTACAAACATCATGTAAAGTATATAAACCCTTGAACAAACGCCCCAAAGACTCTAGTCTAGTCTTTGTGGCTTGTCCCCTTAGTCTCTCTAGTCTCTATCTTAAGTTGGTTGAGTGAAGTAGTTGCCAGGGTCATTATTTGATTCTGGGTAGCACTTCACCGGAGAAGTTTGTGATGATTTTGAGGGTCTGATGTACCCTTTACGTAGCTGATCATCAATGAAGTCTTTGACCTCCTTTAGCTCTGTTGGTGACATAGAGTAGATCTTTCCCTTCCTTGGTTTGAACCCTGGTTTTAATTCAATTCCATGGTCCCACGGTTTGCATTCTGGCATTCGTTCTGAAGCCTTCTTGGAGAACACATGTAAGTACTCATGGTATTCTGATGAAACCATTTCCTCTAGGGTCAGTTCTCTCTTCTCGGTGGTTCTCGTCAACCGTTTTAAGGTTCGGTAAACGTACGGCATATTGTTGAGTTCCTTCTCTTCTAAGACCCTCAAGAATACCAATCTCTCGCTCAATAGGTAGCATGTGCGAGGGCACCTGGTGAATTTGACTGATCCTGTCTGCCAGTCTATTTCAGGGTTATGCTTTTCTAGCCAGGTGTAGCCTAGTAGCATGTCATTGGTTCCTAAGTCCGTTATTTCTGCCGTCAATTTCTTCCTGTGTCCTTGGTAGTCAATGATTATTTCAGCTGTGTCAGTGATCATTCCAGCCGAATTCTTAGTTCCATCAACGTTATAGACTGGTATGGGTCTGTCCAGCCTTTTAGTAGGGATGTTTAGTCTCTTGGCGTAGTTTCGATCTAGGAATATGCCATTTGTGCCACTGTCGAGTAGCGCCCTTGTCGGAGTCATTTTGTGTTTAGCTGTCGTGGGGGCTAGGGACACTTCGAGTAAGATCTCCTTTTTGAGGTTTACAGACCTGACTAGGATCTGTTCTGGGGTTTGGTTATAAATAGTATTTGATTCTGGTAGCATAGTATTTTTTTCTTTTTCTTTTCTGACTGAATTAAGCCCACATTCCTGTGTGGCAAGCTTCCTTTCGGAAGTCCCGGTCTCGGTTGGTAAAGAGACTATCATAGAAGAAGGGGAAAGTGTCCTATCCTGGGAGTCGAAGATGTCTTCTTCTTCTTCTCCATACTTAATATCTAATGTACAGAAGGGGTTCATAGAGGCTAAGGAAATATTTTTGTCCTTTTCTATTTTACCATTTTTTTGTGTTTTATAGTCCACTCACCCACCCAGATCGGGAGAACAGTCTATTCATTTAAAGACTCGTAATCTCTTAAATACGCCCTCATGGCATTGAAGTCCATGCCCTTGAGGGCATTAATTCTATTGTCCGATTTTGGGGCAGACTGTCCCTTTCCTTGTTGGTTTGGTGTAGCAGTTTCCTTCTGCTTTCCATCAATGGGGCTTTGTTCAGGTCCCCCATGGACCTTTTGAATCTTGCGTTGGATGCAAGAGAATCTGTGACCTCCTCCTAGGAAGCCGCATTCAGAGCAATGTTTCTTTTGGGAGGTGCAGTCCCGTACGAAGTGGCCGTCTTTGCCACAATTGAAACACTTAGACTTTTTAACGGCGTCGACCTCCATGGTGTTGGGGTCGCGTGCTGGCCTCGAGCTAGAGCTATTTGAACTGCTTTGGTAAATGCGGCCTTGGTTTGCTCTCATGTGATAAGCTTCCATGAGATTGCCCTGCTTTTTAATTTCAACAACCATGTCAGCCACCGTGTCTTTTCATCTATTGTTTTCGTATATTGGGCGGATTATTTCCGACCGGGTGTTGGTTTCGAGGAGGTACTTCCCCATGCCTTCTCTGCATTTGGGTCTGTTGAATAACGTGAGCCATTGCATAAGGAAATCCTCCGTGCATTGTCTAGGCCCTTGCTTGAGCCTGGTAAGGCGGGAGAGTGCTACCTCTGCCTCGTTTCCTGATTGGAACCGTTCCTTGATGGCCCTTTCAATTTCAGCCCACTCTGGCCATTCTTCACAGTCCAAGAACATTTCAATCTGTTGTCGGGCCCATTCACCTGCCCCATTCTTGTCTTTCCCCTCTTTAGTCCCTATTCAGGACCATACTGCGAACGCTTTGTCCTCCGTTGTTATAAAGGTCTTGGAGTTGACCTTAAGGTAGACCCTGATTTTGATCCACCATATCCCGAAGTTATCATACGAGCCATCAAACATCCCGGGGTCGGATGCGATGATGACCTTCTTTTCGGTTGTTTTGGTCATTATGGGGTCAGGAAAGAGGTCAGCGGGGTGTGGTGAGTCGGGGGATTCAGTCTGGCCTTCTGATGAGCTCTTGGTTTCTAAGTTCGTAGGGTTTTCTGGCATGGGGCGCCACGTGTCCAGCTTGTTTTCGTTCTACCCTGTAAAAGCCTCGGGGTCCTTGGTTAACTGGTCTGGGTTCCCACAAAGAAGCCCTTAATGCGAGAAATTCAGGGGTCAGCCCTTGTTCGGTGGAGGTATTGGGTGCGGGAGGGAGATTGTTAGGATCGAAGTCTTCAGGGAGAGGAGTGCGGTATTCATTGTACAAGAATTCTAATTGTGGAGTTACTGACTCCCTTTTTATTTCTGGAGTGAATTCTTTTGTGAACTCCCTTTCATTCACGATCATATCTGCCGGTCTGTATGGCAGTTCTTCGTCAATGTAGTTTTGGATCCTTTGTCCGATCTCTGTTTTTGAAGTCGTAATGGTGAATGTGTAGGAAGCCCTGTAAAGTTCTTGTTCGGGCCAAAGGAACATCCATTGTATCGTATTGGGTGATCTTTTTCTATGCCTGTTGCAGATGGTCAGCAACACGGGTTCGCCTGTCACGTGATCCTGAGAACCCAGGTCACATGACTAATAAGTCTATAGAGGGATTAGCTAACCTGATAGCTAAGTCCCAGAACGTACCCCTAAGTTAGGATCAGAGATCCAATACTCTAAGGAAGGGATCTCGAATCTACGATAGATGAGATCTACCACGATGGTGCCGCATGCACCCTATCTGAGATCCTACCACAATTGGATCTATGACGATACGATCTTGAGATCTGCCACGATGCGATCTCCATGGACATTACATAGCCAGAGGCACTACAAGGCTTCCATTATGATATAATAGTATGGAAGCAGAGCCTTCCATTATGACGGACATTAAAGACATGCCTGATGTGGGCCCCTGTCTATATATAGTGCTAGGGCACAGGGCTGGTACATACAGATACAAACAAGTAGCTAACCTATAAGTAGTACAGTGTTGTAGATAGACTCCTTAGTCTATTCATTGTGCATTTCCTATCCCCTACAGAGGATGCCTCTGGCCATATGCTCAGCCAAGCGACCCTCATCCTCAATATCGACATTTCCCCGAATGACTCCGGTTGGCCATACCCCCGCCCTCCGACATCACAACCTTATGGTCTAGGTTACCAAGCTCCCCCTGATCACTTGTTAAGTGCCCAAGTTGGGCTTAGGGGTTAGTTGCGTAACAACGCCCAACTCTGCGAGATTTTTACACCTGAGGTTGTATCTCAAACATAGAGATATCGGGTCAAAATCCTTTTCCGACTACCAGATTGTATCATAAAAATTGTGGGGTATTTCCAAGTAGGTGTCACGAGCACCTGACTTTCATCAAAGAAATTGAACTATGTATGAGGTGGGTGCTACCCCGTTTAAAACTGTGCAAGGTTCCTCGTGGCCCTGATCGCTAATTGACCTGTCCCTTCACTGCTGTAGGGCAGGGACTACGTGCAAATTTGGAAAAGGGTAGGTAGGTATGAATTCGAAAAGTTTTCCTTGAGCCTGGGGTCTGGCTATAGATTCCCTTTGACGCTAGGGGCCGTGTGTAACGTTGTTGAGAGAAGTAGGTTGGGAGGGTAACTAAGTCTAGTCTTATGAAGTGCTACCCAGAATCTAAGAAAGACCCTGGCAGCTACTTCACTCAACGTCGACTGATAGAGACTAGGAGATTTATGGGGACAAGCCTCAAAGACTAGACTAGAGTCTTTGGGGCGTTCGTTCACTGACTTATATACATTACAGGATGTTTATACTAGTGTACTACTTGGTCCATGCGAGGTAGCTTACTAAGTATGATATCACTTATGACATAGTGGTCTAGAACATTCTAGAACAACAGAGATTAAATACATGTGTTCTGGAGAGATCTGAGAACATTCCAGAAGATTTCATATGAATAAGGAAAGAGTTTCCCAGGGTCACGTGATGTTGGTCACATGGTTGGATGACTAATTGTCTCACAGTCACATGACTCGAAAAGCATGGGAAAACAGTGTGAAAAAGTGAGCGTCTGTAACAAGCTGCTACAAACCAAGGTCGGTGACCGTAGAGTCACAGATAGGGGTTTGCGATAGGGGTTACTTATAACCCTAACCCTAAGGATTGTATGCTACGAAGTAGCAGGAGGGAGTTAGCTCATAATAACTTGGATGAACCGTATGTAGGTTCGTCAGGTTTGCACCAGGGTTTGAAGACCTGGGAGTCTTGTCATCTTCGATGTCATCAATGAAGAGATATCGTTGTGTCGTCAAGAATGAGAGGGATCCATTGATCACACTTTCGGGATAAGACTTGATAATAACTAAACTAGGGAACATTCTATGCTACCTAGTACTACTTATAGGTATGTGAGTCAGATTAGAGTGGAGACTAAATAGTGGGTACCCTCAACCCATGGGAACAGTATCAGTCAGCTATGATGTAGCGTGAGAGATAGTGTTACCAATCATGATGTAATGTGGGAAGAGAATCAGTAAGCCAGGCACGTAAGGGGGCCGACTGATCAGAGTCATGTAAGTAATATCCGCTCAGGGGATGTGAAGGGAGATCTAATCGTAGATCTATTGTAGATATATCTCAGGGAAGTAGCGTGTGAAGAGATAGATAAAAGAGGACTTAGCTAACGGGTTGGCTAAGATCCAGATAGGGAACCATATCCTAGGGGTACGTATCTGGAAGGAGGATAGGGTTCTGAATAAGGAAAGGAACTCGTAGGATCACGTGATCCGAGTTGCAAGATATGAATCTGCAACACAAGCGCCATTTCAGGTTATGAGAACTTATGAACCACGCATGGGCATCGAACCCACAAATTCAAAGGCAGCAGCAGCTGAGGAATTTGCCAAAAACTTCGCTCACACACTAGAGCAAGTTAAGGGAAATTGAAGCGCTACTCAGAATCCAATAAGGACTCTAGCAACTACTTCACTCAACGAAACTCAATAGAGACTAGATTATGAGGGGAATGCCACAAAGACTAGACTAGAGTCTTTGGGCGTCGATTCAGAGG